>JASDQU010242167.1:43511-53808 GCA_032191745.1 Picea mariana
TAGAACCTTGTATTTCTAGTGCTATTGTCAATAATTGGTTGTGATCACTCCATTATATCCTCAAACTTGAATTCATTGCATTGAACATACAAAGAATAATAACTTTTACTCGAAGTCGATGGAGTGGGACAAAGTGATAGCTCCCACATCCAAACAACTATAGCAAAAGTTCCCTTCAACTTGAAAGGAGTTGAAAGAAGCAACTGGATTATTTATGAAACGATAGCAACGCCACTTCAACTCATACTTAGAAGATTTAGCAGGGTACCAATATAGATGAGATTATCAAATGTCCATTTGGAATATTGGGGTTATGAGATTTTAATCACTAGTGGCAATTCTTTTGTTACAAAAACTTGTGGGTATGTTTTAACTACCTATGTTGGGATATGTATTTGTGCAGAAGTAAGAAAAAGGTCTTCTTGAGCAAAATATGATGGAAAGTGGAGATTGGAGTTGGACCCAATCCCTAGATTACAAAAGGGTTTCCTTTGGTTGCATACTTTCTTTTGACCATGGTCATGTGGTGGCTTTTTTCTTGAAGACAGTCTACTCAGGATCCAAACAGAAAAGATAGGAAGACTTCCAAGTGGAAATAATTGAAAATGAACAATTGGGTAGATAAAAATAAGGCTCTAGAGGATTTTGAACACTTGTGTGAGAGACATGGAAAATTCATTGTTACAACCATGCCACAGGGGAAACTTACCTCATCTTGATTCCAACGAACAAAAATCCCTTTGGAGCATGAAAAAGGAGACATCAATTAGATTTCTTAGATCATGAAAAGACTCAATTCAATTGTCACCTCCCTTTGTTTCCCAAGCATGGAAATCAAAGGTTGGGCATCTCATCTATTATTCCTCTCACACTCTCCCGTTGGGGTTTTTCTTACCCATTGTGGGTGGAAGTCTACCCTAGAGAGGATCACATAAGGAGTCCCACTTGTAACATGGCCCATGACTACAGATCACTACTCAAATGATATGTTATTAGTTGAATATTTGAGGGTTGGAATAATGTTTCATGAGGATGCCACCACACTACCCAACATAGATGACTTAATAATTGTAGTGATACGACTATTGAGAAGAGGGGGAGAGGATATGAAAAGGTCAAAGGAGCCAATGACAACAATGAAGAGAGTTTTGCAAGAACATGGAAAACTTTGTGATTGAGATGAGAAAGTTGACATAGGAGACTATGAATTTCTCTACACAATAAGGTAACAAATTAAATCTCAAGTAAAATATATTTTCGTTGATATTCCTTTTTAGATTGAACATAACACTAGTGGATGTAATCTGTAGTTTATTTTCTCAAATTGCAATAAAATTGGCTTTAGAGTTCCTATTTGGAGCTTGTCTCACTATAAAATATTGTTTGTTGTCTATGAAAATTTGCAATATTTTTCAAATTTCTTAAATTCTATTATTTTGTTTTTATCAATATTGACTCAAGATGTTATTGGCAACTTGACACATGAACTATGGTTATTATTATTCCAAGGAGGGTGAATGTATATGTGCACAAATACTTCCATTGTTGTGCCACAACTAAGTGCTTATTGTTCACCTTCCAAACATGACCATTATTCTTTACACACACACAAGTAAAAAGAAGTGAAAGTAAAAAATCACTATCTTATCTTATAGGAAAAGGGTAGTGCTTGTGGATTTTTCATGTTTGTTTACCAAAAGACCTTTCCTAGTTGGTTGTAGTGCTGAGGTAGACAAGTATGTGAGGGAAACATAAATCTACGCTATCAAATATATCCCCTAAAGATAGATACTAACTAAATATACATTCAAACATGAATTTAAATGCATAAAACAACTCTTCGAGGGGAAGAGATAATTTATTTGTATTTGAAAAAGACTTCTTTTGAGGGTGGGTTGGGGGATGGAGGAGTTGACCCAAACCTTTCCAAGTCAAACCTACTGGCTTAGAGGGAAAAAACTACCACCCATTATAATTTCCTATTCACCATCGTATCATCTGAGGGGTATCTTGCAAAAGTGGTCTTCAATATATCTCAATGGGAGGGTCCTTTGCATCCTCCAATAGTCTCTCTTTATTTTGGCAACAAATTGGTAGCACTTCCCCTTATGTAATGGACAATTTAGAGGGATAAATGGGAAACTTGAGGCTAAGGAAAACAAGAAAGCGAATGGAAGAAAGGTGTTTCTCAAACTAATTTGGAAAAATGTTGGAAGCATAAGGCTTAGCAAAAATCAACTTATCGAAGTTGAGGATGGGAACTCTCATTTGTAGAGTTTCATGGAGGTGGAATGGAGGTAGATGGAGTTGGGAGTCAAATCTTGGCCCATGCTTCACACATGTGATTGCATTCAAGTCATGGATGGTCTTGTACCCTGCAATTCAATGGGGAAGGTTGACTAGTATGGGATTCCCTTCATCCACCAAACTCTTGAAGTGACTTGGGAATTCAATGAGACACAAAAATTGCATGAATTATGCCACTACTAATATTGCACTGCTAAAGAAGGACATCCTGCATCACTGCACACCCCATGCACTAAGGGGTTACCTAGTTCTCCTTTTGGCGTATTATTAATGTATCCTCCACGTTTTTGGGTGAATTTATGTGGGCTATTGTTGATTTGGGATATTATTCAACGAACATCACTTAAGTCACATAGGTGGACACATATTAGTGTGATAACAAGTACCCCCTTATGTGTGAGGTTAGGAGTGCATCATATAGATTAAACACATTGTGTTTCTATTACAAGTACCATGAGAGAGCTTGGAATGGAGAAACAACCTCGACGGAGAGAGAAATGAGGTCTCTCATAAAATAAAAAATGTGAGGTGTTGTATATATACACTTTATTTACAAATGAGGTGGATATACCCATGTTCATGAAATAGTCAAGTGAAGTACAATATGGGACCATAGCTCATGGATATAGGTCATAATACACATAAAAATGAATGTTTTTTTTGTTTCAAAAGTTTGATGGAATAAGGTATCCCTTGGGGACATAGAACTACTACAAAGGAGGTCCACTAGAATAGGACCTAGAATATGTCAAAAGTTGTTTGAGGAAAGCTCAAACTGGTCAAGGCTTGAGAAAAAATGTTGGAAAAGATCCATACATGTGCCTGGTATTCAACTAGATATGGGACACAATCATCATGTGGTCAAGCATAGGAGAAACCATCTTGTCAGTGATCAATGATGAAAATTATTGCTAGATACGAGAAAACACACTAGTAACGATAATGGGTACTAAGATCTATCACAAACAATGCTATCTGAATGGATGCTTTGAAGTCAAATATAGGAAGAAACCATGTAGTTAGGGATCAAGGATGTGTATCCATTGTTCTTATGAGGTAAAACACCAATGATGAAAATAGTAACCAAGGCACTAGGCCTCTAAATCAAACCCCATAAAAAATATGTTGAGGTTGATAGGGGAAAATCAATTGGACAAAATGACAATGAGGATTACACGTAAACCAATATGAGGTACAAAGAACATTGATAGATGAATATGCTTGTCCAACTACTGCTAAACGAATTGGTCATCCGACATTTGTGTTTTGAGAGTGTTACAACACAAGTTGTAGGTTGGGAAAAGCCCGACCCAACCACAAGGAAAGTGATACAACTTGGGAATCCTACACCCAATGTCACCTCGATGTAGGTCCCACACTTCAAGGGTGACTAGGTCACTCTAGGGAGGCGATCCCGGTGAACCTAGGGGGATTGAGATGGAGATGAAGATGGATGGAAGTGAAGCCCCTATATGTCAAGTCTAAGTGGAGTGAAAGGTGGAAATATTTTCCTTGTAATTCAAGTGATTGTTGCCCCACATGTATAATATTTCTCTGGATGATTGTACCCGCCCGAGACACAAGAAAAAACACTTTGCAACAATATATGTTAGATGGATTAGCAAGTAAAGCTCGCTGTCCCTAATTTGCAGCAATATATAACAATGTATATCAGCAAGAAAATGATACTATAAGCTTCTCAATAAATGATGAAGATCAAGTAGGAAATGCAAGAGAAAAACTAGTGAATGACTAGCTAAACTCAAGATGAAAAACTAATACTCTTAGCATAAAAGATAAGGCTGTTGTAAACACTTGTTTGCAGAAAATTATATCAGCCTTATGGCTGTAAAATTCAATGTATTACAACAAAAAAATCAACCACTAAAATCTCCTCAAACTTTGCCAAAAAGTGCGCTGGAAAAAAGAGAACAAGTGTGCAAACTTTGAGCAAAATCCAATGGTTGATAAGAGATTTATTCAAGTAAGTAAGGCTGTTGTAAACACTTGTCTGCAACAAATTATACCAGCCTTATGGCTGTAACATTCAATATATTACAACAAGTAAATCAACCACTGAAATCTCTCAAACTTTGCCAAAAACTGCGTTGGACAAAAGAGAACAAGTGTGCAAACTTTGAGCAAAATCCAATGGTTGATAAGAGAGTTATTCAAGTAAGTAAGTTAGGGTTTTTGCAACGCTAATGGATGAAGATGCAATTTTGTAACAGAAGCAATAAATATCCCCTAGATGGGGACACCTTAGTGGCTGTGAGGTGCCCAAGACACAAGGAAAACAATCCACTTTGCAAGAAGTAAAAATGACTGAAAATCACGTTTCCCAATGCAATATTTTATTTCTCCAATGCAACAAATCAATGACTAGTGCCTTTGCTATTGGGTTAATGGAGTCAAAAGGAGCTTAGATAAGCTACCTCCTTGGGGGTGTAATCCCTTTTACTTCCCAAGACAAGTTTCTCTAAGCTAGGGTTTAAGCTAAGAGGGTATATGCCCTTATACTTCTCTTAGAAAACCCTTAATCAATGAGATGAAGCAAATAAAATGATGAAGGTTATGGTGGGGGTGTATGCTCTTATACTTCCCACCTATATCTTGGCATAACAATACTTGACTTGAATAAAGTGATAGCAAGAGAGTAAAAACCATACCAAGATAAAGAGAAATGCTAAGACAATTCACCACAAGAGATAGAAAGAATCATCCAAAGCTAGCGCTAGGCCTTCCTCCATCAACCATTCATAATAGCCATAAAAAAGTGCACACGAGCTAAAAGAGACAAGAGGGCTGAAAATTTCAAACCAAAGCCTCTCACAAGAGGGAGAGTTATGATTAAAATGAGATCTTATGATCTCTATTTATACTAAATGTAGCTACAATAGTTTGTCCACAAAATAAGGAGTAAACCACAAGATTAGGGGTCAAAAACCCAATCTTGTCCCCTTAACAAAATAATATTAAGCAATTCACTTAAAATTTCACTTTTTGCTCAAATAATACCCTAATTTAGGAGGACGTCACTCCTTTAGGGGACGTTTTTCCACTTTGAGGAAGTCGTTGGTGTTGGAGAAGCATGGATGGACCTCCAAAGGCCACGTGTCAAGGATCTAGGCACTCATATCATGGTGAAGACCTTTCTCCTCCTCAAATTTCCATGTGTCAAAGAGTGACACCTCACCACCATGCCCTAGCCCCCAAGATCATGACGTCAATCTCAAAAGTGGAATGTTTTTCCCCTCCTGGGCAAATCGTTTGGCAAGTAAGGGGTGGGATAGGTTGTCTAAGTCATCATCAAGGCCGTCCAAGTCTGATTTCTCTCATCCGACATGCGGGCCCCTGACATCCAACCTGTGGGCTTGTAGCCCCATGGAAGCCCAAGCTAGGCTTGTTCTCCCAAATTTGTCCACCAGCTAGGTCCTGCAAAGACAAATGAACACGCCCTCTAAGGATCTCAAGTCATAACATCATGATAAGTGAATCCAATCAATAAATAAGCCATTTAAGCATGTGCATCAATGATAAAAAATGGATCCAGAGAAGGCTAAGAACAACTCAGAACTCATAGAGGCAACTCAAAATGCTCATAATGGCTCCAGGAGATAGAGAAAAGGGAAAAAATTCAAAGTTCCCAAAACTCAGTGAAAATGGAATGATCGTGAAGAGCACGTCACAAGCTTTCTAACGACGCAAACGACTCGTCAAACAAAGTTACAGATTGAAAGATATTCATGGTCAAAGTTACGGTCAAACATGGCAAGTCAACATGGGCCACATCATCAGCCGTACTGCTGATGTTAGCAACTGACATGGCAAGATGATGTCAACATGACAACTACTAACATCAGCATGCCATGTGGCAGCACTAGAGGCTGCCATGTGTTACCCGCCAATAGGCTTTTCAGGGCTCCATGTGGATCGGTAGAAAAGTGCCACGTGGCACCCCCAAGATCCCACATGGAGCCACCCAAAAGGTGCCACGTGTCCTGTACGGAGTTGAGGTGGAGGTGACATCAGTAGCTAGGTGGGCCAATCAATGGATGCCACATGGCCCAATCGGAGGGCGCCACGTGGCACCCTCGAAATGCCCAAGGAGGGCTTGTGACCGAAAAATAAAAAATATATATATAACAGGACCCCCGCCAAATCTGGCGGAGGTCCCACTATATCTGGCTACATCCGCCATATCTAGAATTCGCCAACCAAGTATAACAGAGGTTAGAACCAAAGAGCCAAAATGGGAGGCCTGCGTGTTTGACCTCGGGACCTCCCCCACATACAACACTTTAACTTTAGTGCCAATAACTGATTCGCCCAACGAACTCATTGGTAACTCCGTTCATCCAGTTACTATTTAAGCCGATGTTTCTCCCATCCAGAGGGGGAGGCACGGTCGTACGACTACGAGCATGGTTTATGAGGCAAAGGAATGTCATTATTGCAGGTTACAGAGGGCACAAAAACCAATAAACAATTCTTCTTGGGCCTGGGAGTGCCAGAGTCGGATCGAGGCGTGGAGACAATCATTTTTGGGTAATTCGACGCCACAAATTCAGTGGTGATGTTTGTTTTCTGATTTGAACATTATTTTTGCAGCTTGATTCTATAATGAGATATACTTATGTATTTTGCCAAATTCTTTTGCTGAGTTAGTGAAAGAGCCTACCCATTTGAGAGCAGGACTCAGAGACGTAGTCCACCAGGGGTGAACTCCATTATGAAGTTTTTGTGTTCAGATTTGATGCTTATGTCTCTTGATTTTTGAGTTTTTTCTGCTTTAATGGTGCACTTTAATTTATGCTCATTTAAGGCAATTCTTTATAAGTCATGATGGAAAGATACCAGATCATGTTGGTATCAGAGAAGTTGTCTTTGACTTGAATTGTTAAGTGTGAATGCTTACTAGGGCCAAGCATAAGTAGGGTGAAGGAACTCTTAATACTTTCAATACTGAAGTTGGTCGTGCATCCAAAAGGAAGAAAATGGCAGAAGATGACAAGTGTGATGAATAAGAGAAAAACTTTCACATGGTCTTTTATCGCATGTCAGAAATGGTTGAATGAATGTATGGATATTACGAGAAGAGGATGAAGAAGAAAGTGAAGAAAAAAGAAGAACATGCAGATGATGATGCTTCGGTAAACCAAGGGCCTGGAGGAGATCCTCCTGAGCCTCCGTCTTCACCTTCGAGTTCTACCTCTTCTTCCTCTGAGCATTCTCACCATTCTCATCATTCTAGCAATAAAACCTCTTTTAAGAAACCATTATTAAAGCTTGACGTAAAATTTGTTTTACCTATGTTTAATGGAGATGCTAATCCTGAAAAGCTAGATAATTGGATCTGACAGGTTGAAGTGTATTGTTGTGTCAAGCATATTGATGAAGAGGAGGTTAAATTGCAACTGGCTTCTCTTCGGTTGGAAGGCACCGCTCTCGTATGGTGGGAGATCAAGCTTCAGGACATAAGTAAGTGTGGTAATCTTATTTTCTCATTGTTGGAATTTAAATCAACGATAAGGAAACAATTTTATCCATTAGGGTATTTACATAAAACAATGATGGAATGGAGAACTTTATGGCAAAGTAAAGGTCAAACTGTACAAAGTTTCACATAAGAATTTAGGAAGAAAGATCTTGCATTGAACATTCCTTTGGATTCTTATGAAACTTTAATGAAGTATATTGGCACACTTCACAGTTATATTCGTCATACTTTTCTCTTGTTTAACCCCACTAGTCTTGCCGAAGTTTGTGTGCAAGCCACTCACCTTGAGAACAGGGGGAAACATGTTCAAGAAGATCCCATGAAGAAACCTTCCAATTTCCCACAAAAGACTTTTAAGAAGTTTAAAAGGAAGGACAATAAGACCACTACAGTAACGAGAGAAGGAGGAAAACCATCTTGCACCCATTTCTAGAAGAGCGGTCACGATGAAGAACACTGTTGGAAACTGCATCCAGAAAAGAAACCGAAACAGTTCGGTGGAAAGGGGAAGACAAAGACCATTGCTACAATGCAACAAGATCTTGGTTTTGATTCAAGATATGAAGGAAATATCACAACGGTTGGAGTACAAGGTAAAGATTCTCTTCATGCTAGTTCAATTTCCAATGATGAATCCCATGTTGATGAATGAAAGAGGAATGAGTTATTTCATATAAGAGTATCTAAACATACTAAGATAGATACATTATTTGATCCGGGTTCCCAAGTAAAATTAATATCTGAAGCACTTGTCAAGAAGATGGGTCTTGAAACGAAACCATATCCGAAGCCTTATCCTCTTTGTTGGGTATGTAATAAAGAAAAACTTAATGTCACAAGAGAATGTAGGATTAGATTTGCTATTGCTTCAAAATTGATTGATGAAGTGGATTTGGATGTTGTACCACTTGATATATGTGGCATAGTGTTGGGGAGTCCTTATCTTTATGATAGAAAATCAATCTTCTTTCATCATGAGAACAAATACCACCTTACTAAAAGGGGAGTGGAATATATTGTTAGAACTCACAACATGAGGGTAAATACAACACTTTTTAGTGCAGGGCAAATGAAAAGACTCATAAACACTAATAAGAGATATGTACTCATGATCGTCAGAGAGAAAGATGTCGGGACATCCGACGCTTTCTGAGGGTGTGATCCATCTCATAAAAATGAATTATTTGATATTTTTTTTAAGTATGATGATATTTTTCAGGAGCCAGATGGATTACCTCCTAAGAGGGAAATCCAACATCAGATACATCTTCAGCATGATTCTCCTCTTCCTAATGTGGGCATGTACATGATGTCAGTTGTGGAGATGACAAAGATCAATAAATAGGTACATGGCTTATTGGATCAAGGGGTCATCAGGCCCAGTTCATCTCCTTGTGGTTCTCTGATCGTGATGGTGCCAAAGAAGGATGGCACATGGAAAATCTGTGTCGATTACTGGGCTTTAAATAAAATCACGGTGAAAATTCGATACCCGCTTCCTCGCATAAATTATTTACTTGATCAATTGAAGAATGCTGTTTATTTCACTAAGTTGGATTTGTGCAGTGGATATCATCAAATCAAAGTTGCAGAATAAGATGCATGGAAAACTTCCTTTAAAAGCAAACAAAGATTGTTTGAGTGGTTAGTTATGTTGTTTTGGCTTTGTAATGCTTTGACAACTTTTATTCGTGCGATGAATGATGTATTCAGGCCTTTCCTAGATGACTTTGTGATTGTATATTTAGATGAAATTCTTGTTTTTAGCGGGACTTGGGATGAGCATGTGAGGCATGCAAAGCAAGTATTGGATACTTTGCAAAGGGAAAAGCTGTATGTAAAACTGTCTAAATGTGAATTTGGCAAGACTGCACTTGGGCACTTAGGTCGTATTGTAGGAGGAGGACAATTGAAAATTGATCCTTCCAAAATTGATGTAATTGTAAAATGGCCTGAGTCAAAAAGTGTAACCGAAGTCCGAAGCTTCTTAGGTGCAGTCCAATATTGGAGAAGATTCATTCCCAACTTCTCCTTTATAGCAGCTCCTTTGCATGCCTTAACCCGTGTGAATAACACTTTTCAGTGGGAAGGAAAGCAACCAAAAACTTTCAACATTTTGAAGGAGAAGATCAATATCGCACCAGTATTAGCACTGTCAAATCTTCAATAGCCTTTTGAGATCGAGACAGATGCCAATGGATATGGCATGGGTGTAGTATTGATGCAATATCGTAAGCCTATCTGTTACCACTATGAAACTTTTAACTACGCTGTTGTTAACTATCCTACATATGATAAAGAGTTGTATGCATTAGTCCAGAGCGTAAATAAATGGAAACACTACTTGTTAGGGAAGGAAACAATCATACATACAAATCACCAACCCTTAAAATATCTTCAATCATAGATAAAATTGCAAGAATCTCAACACTACATGTGGATGGGTTTTCTACAACAATTTCACTTGGAAATCAAGTACAAAAAGGGTAC
>JASDQU010242167.1:53858-67604 GCA_032191745.1 Picea mariana
CTTGCCGAAGTTTGTGTGCAAGCCACTCACCTTGAGAACAGGGGGAAACATGTTCAAGAAGATCCCATGAAGAAACCTTCCAATTTCCCACAAAAGACTTTTAAGAAGTTTAAAAGGAAGGACAATAAGACCACTACAGTAACGAGAGAAGGAGGAAAACCATCTTGCACCCATTGCTAGAAGAGCGGTCACGATGAAGAACACTGTTGGAAACTGCATCCAGAAAAGAAACCGAAACAGTTCGGTGGAAAGGGGAAGACAAAGACCATTGCTACAATGCAGCAAGAACTTGGTTCTGATTCAGGAGATGAAGGAAATATCACAACGGTTGGAGTACAAGGTAAAGATTCTCTTCATGCTAGTTCAATTTTCAATGATGAATCCCATGTTGATGAATGAAAAAGGAATGAGTTATTTCATATAAGAGTATCTAAACATACTAAGATAGATACATTATTTGATCTGGGTTCCCAAGTAAACTTAATATCTGAAGCACTTGTCAAGAAGATGGGTCTTGAAACAAAACCACATCCGAAGCCTTATCCTCTTGGTTGGGTATGTGATAAAGAAAAACTTAATGTCACAAGACAATGTAGGATTAGATTTGCTATTGCTTCAAAATTGATTGATGAAGTGGATTTGGATGTTGTACTACCTGATATATGTGTCATAGTGTTGGGGAGTCCTTATCTTTATGATAGAAAATCAATATTATTTCATCATGAGAACAGATACCACCTTACTAAAAGGGGAGTGGAATATATTGTTAGAGCTCACAACATGAGGGTAAATACAACACTTTTTAGTGTAGGGCAAATGAAAAGACTCATAAACACTAATAAGAGATATGTACTCATGATCATCAGAGAGAAAGATGTTGGGACATCCGATGCTTTCCGAGGGTATGATCCATCTCATAAAAATGAATTATTTGATATTGTTTCTAAGTATGATGATATTTTTCAGGAACCAGATGGATTACCTCCTAAGAGGGAAATCCAACATGAGATACATCTTCAGTAGGATTCTCCTCTTCCTAATGTGGGCATGTACATGATGTCAGTTGTGGAGATGACAAAGATCAATAAACAAGTACATGGCTTATTGGATCAAGGGGTCATCAGGCCCAGTTCATCTCCTTGTGGTTCTCCGATCGTGATGGTTCCAAAGAAGGATGGCACATGGAGAATGTGTGTCGATTACTGGGCTTTAAATAAAATCATGGTGAAAATTCGATACCCTCTTCCTCGCATAAATAATTTACTTGATCAATTGAAGAATGTTGTTTATTTCACTAAGTTGGATTTGTGCAGTGGATATCATCAAATCAAAGTCGCAGAATAAGATGCATGGAAAACTGCCTTTAAAACCAAACAAAGATTGTTTGAGTGGTTAGTTATGTCTCTTTGGCTTTGTAATGCTCTGACAACTTTTATGCGTGTGATGAATGATGTATTCATGCCTTTCCTAGATGACTTTGTGATTGTATATTTAGATGAAATTCTTGTTTTTAGTGGGACTTGGGATGAGCATGTGAGGCATGCAAAGCAAGTATTGGATACTTTGCAAAGGGAAAAACTGTATGTAAAACTGTCTAAATGTGAATTTGGCAAGATTGCACTTGTGCACTTAGGTCATATTGTAGGAGGAGGACAATTGAAAATTGATCCTTCCAAAATTGATGTACTTGTAAAATGGTCTGAGTCAAAAAGTGTTACCAAAGTCTGAAGCTTCTTAGGTGCAGTTCAATATTGGAGGAGATTCATTCCCAACTTCTCCTCTATAGAAGCTCCTTTGCATGCCTTAACCCGTGTGAATAACACTTTTCAGTGGGAAGGAAAGAAACCAAAAACTTTCAACATTTTGAAGGAGAAGATCAGTATCGCACCAGTATTAGAACTATCAAATCTTCAATAGCCTTTTGAGATCAAGACAGATGCCAGCGGATATGGCATGGGTTTAGTATTGATGCAATATCGTAAGCCTATCTGTTACCACTCTGAAACTTTTAACTAAGTTGTTGTTAACTATCCTACATATGATAAAGAGTTGTATGCATTAGTCCAAAGTGTAAATAAATGGAAACACTACTTGTTAGGGAAGGAAACAATCATACATACTGATCACCAACCCTTACAGTATCTTCAATCATAGATAAAATTGCAACAATCTTGACACTACATGTGGATGGGTTTTCTACAACAATTTCACTTGGAAATCAAGTACAAAAAGGGTACAAGTAACAAGGTAGATGATATGCTTTCTAGACCTCCTATTGCTTATTCTATTGTTTTGAAGAATGCTTATTTATCTCATGATAGCTATGTAGAACAATATGCCATCGATGAATATTTTAAAGAAGTATATGCGAAGCTAACCCTTGGTGCACAGGTAGAGACCTATTGTCTGTAGGGAAAAATACTCTACCATATTGGAAAACTATGTATTCCTACAAGTGAACGAGTCCATGTAATACGAGAAGCTCACACTTCTCTTGTGTTTGGGAATTTTGGGGTAGGAAAAACTATGTCTCATTTGCAAAGGTTTTGTTACTAGCCTCAAATTAAAGCACTTGTAACTAAATATGTAAAGGTGTGTGTAATGTGTTCTACTTATAAGCCCACTAATAGAAAACTGGGGCTGTACTCACCACTTCCTATTCCATCCCATCCATGGGAAAGTGTCTCCATAGATTTTGTAGGTGGTTTACCAATGACCAAAGGGGGTCATGACTATTTGTATGTCATAGTGTATAGGTTCAACAAGATGTGTATCTTGATGCCATGTAAAAAGTAGATCACTGCTGAGCAGACTGCTAATCTCTTCTTTCAGCATGTTTCGGTTCACTTTGGATTACCCACATCCATCATCTCGGATCTAGATACTCGATTCCTTGGGGACTTTTGGACTAGATTGTGGAGAATGATGGACACCAAATTGAAGAGGAGCACTGCTTTCCATCCACAGACCGACAAATAGATAGAGGTGGTAAACCAAACAATGATACTTTTGCTTCGAGACTACTACAACAAGCATCCCAAGTTATGGGATGAACATATACCCTATGTACAATATGCGTACAACCGAGCTTTACATTCATCCACTCAGAGTTCACCTTTTGAGACATGTTTTGGGTACTTACCAAAGGTTCCTTTGGAATTGATGTATGAGAGAGATGTCGATGTGAATGAAGAACGAATAGAGGAAAGAGCCTGCAAGTTCATCGAGAGGATCCAACAGATACACGAGGTAGTCAGTGAACAGTTGGAGAATAGTCAAGCATAGTATAAAGCTTGACATGACAAGCACAGGGTTGATCATCAGTTCCCGGTTGGAGACTGGCTATGGCTTCACATCAGCAAGGAGAGATTGAAGGGTGAAGGAAAGAAATTCAATCCCATTCGTTATGGACCCTTCACTATCTTGGAGAAAATTGGTACCAATTCTTTTCGTCTAGATCTTCCACCTTACATGCAGATTTACTCAGTTGTGAATGTTGAGAACTTGAAACTTTTTGAGCCTCCCGTGATCATGGATCAAGATGAGGAAGTTTCAATACCTTTAGTTGATTAGTTTGCACCAGAATACTTGGATGAGCTATAGGGATATATCATCTTGGATAGGAGGATGAGGAATTCACGCATGGGTGATGTTGATTATCTTCGAGTAGGCTTAAAAAGCACACATCCAAGCAAGGCAAAGTTGATTGAGAAGGACAAAGTGAGGGAACTCTTCCCTCACTTACCTGTTGATTGATGAAATCTTTTGGTGGTCCAAAATCTTTCAGTGTGAAGGCATGATCCAAAATGGATCTAGAGAAGGCTAAGAACAAATCATAACTCACAGAGGCAACTCAGAACGCTCAAAATGGCTCCAGCAGACAGAGAAAAGGGAAAAAATTCAAAGTTCCCAAAACTCAGTGAAAATGGCATGATCGTGAAGAGTGCATCACAATATTTCTAACGACACAAATGACTCTTCAAACAGAGTTACGGATTGAAATATATTTGCGGTCAAAGTTGGAGTCAAACATGGCAAGTCAACAAGGGCCACATCATCATATGTACTGCTAACTTCAGCAGATGAAATGGATGGATGAAGTCATCATGATGGCTGCTGACGTCAAAATTCCATGTGGAAGCACTAGAGGCTTCCACATGTCACCCACCAATAGGCTTTTCGGGGCTCCATGTGGACTGGTAGAAAAGTGCCATGTGGAACCCCCAGGTGACGCCACGTGGCACCACCCAGAAGGCGCCACGTGTCATATATGGAGTTTACATGGAGGTGACATCAACATATAGGTGGGCCAATCATGGGATTCCACGTGGTCCAATCGGAGGGCACCACGTGGCACCCCTGAAATGCCCAAGGAGGGCCCGTGACCAAAAAATAATAAAAAAATATATAACAGGACCCTGCCAAATTTGGCAAAGGTCCTGCCATATCTTGCTACATCCACCATGCCTAGAAGTCACCAACCAAGTATAGCATAGGTTACAACCAAAGATCCAAAATGGGAGGCCCGCTGGTTTGACCCCGAGACCTCCCCCACATACAACGCTTTAACTTTAGAGCCAATAACTGATTCGCCTAACGAACCCATTGGTAACTTTGTCTGCCCAGTTACTATTTAAGATGATATTTCTCCCAGCCAGAGGGGGAGGTGCGATCGTACGATTGTGGGAACGGTTTACGAGGAAAAGGACTATCATTATTGCAGGTTGTAGAGGACACAAAAATCGAGACATAATTCTTCTTGGGCCTGGGAGTGCCAGAGTCGGATCAAGGTGTGGAGACAATCATTTTTGGGTAATTCAATGCCACAAATTCAGTGGTGATGTTTATTTTCTGATCTAAGCATTATTTCTGCAGATTGATTCCAAAATGAGGTATACTTATGTATTTTTCCAAATTCTTTTGCTGAGTTAATTAAAGAGCCTACCCATTTGAGAGTAGGACCCGAAGATGTAGTCCACCAGGGACGAACTCTGTTATCAAGTTTTTGTGTTCAGATCTGATGCTTATGTCTCTTCATTTTTGAGTTTTCCCTTTTTTAATGGTGCACTTTAATTTATGTTCATTTAATGCAATTCTTTATAAGTCACGATGAAAAGATCCTGGATCAATGAAAGATCACTATATCAAACAATTAACAACTCAAAGAAACTATGTGACTTGTCAAGCTTAAATATGGGAGGGTTGACGAGGTGTCCTATTGGGTAGATATTTCCCTAGGTCGAGGAGAGCTTCCAAGAGGTCCCTCTCTAAGACATGTAAAGTATATGAGGTGGTTGGGGCCGAGACTCAATGGGAATAGGGATCATGACATACAAGGAGTCATAGTGTCTCATTCATGGGTGCCTTTGTAGAGGGTGTGTGGTACCTTCGTCCACAATGCAATTTTTCCAAGCCCATCAATTACATTTTATCTTTCTTTCTTTATATTTTCTTTCATAATAGCATAAGGAGAGATTGAAGGTCACTGCCCTAGCGTGGTGACCAGGTGATGGCAATGTCACCCACAAACACCTAATGGAAATGAGAAGGCTGGCTCGTGATGAGACCCGCTTAGTCTCAGCCATGCAATTGAGAGCCATTTCCCTGGTTTGGTGACCAGATGATGACAATGTCATACCACTAGATATCCATGGATGTGATAGGCCGACTCATGATGAGACCTCCTATCCTTCAACTAACCTTTCAAGAATTTCTTTATTATAGTGTGGGTCCCATTTGTTCAAAGATAAGTGTTTCATTTCTTTCTTGGGTGATCCTTGGGCAAATAATATGGAAGGTTTATACAAGGATTTTATCTTTTAACCAACATCAAACCCTCTAGGCCTTTAGCCCCTTCTTCTCATAGAATGAGGGAAAACTCCTTCTTGGGTCAATACACCCTAAAATCCCAAGAGATAAGGAAATGAAGGGGAATAATGATGAAACATGGTAAGTATGGTCAGGAACGGTACGATGGATCATTAAGGGAGTTCCCAGTAGAAAACCCATCCCCAAGGAAAACCACTTACTAGGGCACAATGTCAACCACCAAGGTGAAGCAAGGAAAAAGGCATAATGTCCAAGCACATATCATGAAATATAGAGCAATCAAAGATATGACATAATCAAATGGATTAAATATTGAAATGATGCTCACCATAATGATGACTTGCACCTCATGGAGCAAGGCCCACTGCCTTCTGGAAGCCAACTGGTGCGGTGGATTCCATCTGTAAACATGTGACCATTTGTGGTGGTGAGTGGGTTTTCCATCTATGCAAAAGGTACTGTTGGTCATGTAGTCTCTCGACACTCCATATATGCAACCTGAGGGCCTCGAGACATCATCTACTTAGTTATCCACAAAATGGGGATAACAGAGAGCAATGCATAGAATTGGTACGGAAAATTCTAAGGGAATGAAAACCTCTTTTCCATAAACCAACCTAAAGGGGGTGTATTTTTTCAATTGTTTACATGTTGTTCTATAGACCCACAAAACTGTTGGAATTCATTGATCCGAGTTGTTTCATTGCACATTACACACCTTAGTGAGGGCATGCTCTAAGATCTTGTTGAAGAATTCAACTATACCATTAACTTGTGGAGGATATGATGTACTCTTTTGGTGATGGATCACAAATTCTTGAGTGAGCATGTAAATGGTGTCATTCATAAAATGTGCAACCTGATTGCTCATTAGAACCTTTGGGTAGCCAAATTTGGTGATGATATTCTCAAATATGAAGCACATGTCCATGCTTGTGATGGAATGTTTGACCAACACAATTGCTGACCATCATGTCAAGTACTTCATGGTGGTAAAAATATATTGCGCGCTAGTTCTGTGAGTAGAGGGGTGATGGGGCAGAAGAAGTCAATTGCCCATTTGTGAAATTGTTTGAGCACTGTGATCGGGACAAGCGACATTTCATCCCTTCTACAAGTCTTCCTGATTGTTTGGTAGACATCACAACTCTTACAATATTATTTAATGTCTTCAAATTCTGATGGACACCATAAGCCTTCTCAAAGAAATTTATGCGTTGTTTCTTTTTTGGTGTTATGTCCCCCTGTAATACCTTCATGTGCCTCATAAAGGATCATGTCACACTCATGTTCTAATATGCATATGCACATGATTCCATCGACAACAATATTGTACATGTGACTTGCAATCAACTGGTAATCGACATTGCGAGTCACCAACTATCTGCGTTGCACTTGAGTGTATCTTTCTGATTCTTGACCTGTTGTAAGGTAAGCTACAATATCTTCAAGTTGATCCGACACTGCTTCAATTATGAATAATTGTGTATAAGGAAGCTCATCATCTAAAGTTTCTCTAGCTTCACTTGAATATATTCATGAGAGATGGTCTGGCCCAACATTATGTTTTTTGGGTTTAACATCTACTTCAAGTCAAATTCTTGAAATAGTAAAATCCATCGGCATATTATCCCCCCCAACATTGGCTTGTTGACCAAAAACGTAAGTGCCAAATGCTTGGTAAAACATTTGAAGGGTGTGTCGAGTAAGTAATGCTTGAATTTTTGCAGGGCATAAACCATCGCCAATCCTTCATGCTTCATGGTCATATAGTTCTTCTTTGAGTTTGATAGCTTTATATTGGCCAAATAAACTGAGTGATCAATGTGCTTTTCCCAGGATACACAAGCACTATTCCAAGTGCAATGGAGGATGCATCTACATGCATGTGAAATATCTTAGCCCAATCTGGGAATATTATTATCGGTGTAGTTACTAATTTCTCTTTTAGCATGTCCAATGCCTCTTGGCATTTCAGGTTCCATATATACTTTGTGTCCTTGTGCAATAATTTTTCCAATGGTGCAACAACCTTTGCGTAACTCTGTATAAACCTTCTATTGTACCCTGTGTGTCCAAAGGTTATGTGTAATTCTCTAATGGAAGTGGGTGCTAACATGTCCAATATTATTACAATATTTTCTTGATCGACAAGAAAACCTTATTTGCATATGACATGTCCTAGTAATGTCCCAAATGGTCCATAGAAGATGCACTTTTTCAAATTCAGTGATATCTGTAACTATCTACATATATCTAGCATCAATTTCTATGCTTGCATGTGCTCTTTGAGTAGGTTGAATACCGCCCAATCATCTAAGTAGAACTCTAGAAACTTATGCATGAAGTTCTTAAAAGATGATACCACAATTATAGAAACATTGTCGATGCATTCTTTAGGCCAAAGGGAATTACTGTGTATGAAAATAAGCCCCATTGTGTCACAAATGTTGTCTTAGCTTGGTCTTCTTCTGCAATTCTCACTTGGTTATATCCTGAGAAACCATTTGTGAATGAGTAGGCCTCATGGCCACCCACATTTTCCAACACCTTGTCGGTAAATGGGATTGGAAAGGGGTCATGTACATAAGATAAATTCAAGTTGCATATGCCTACACAAATTCTAAGGTCACCTGTTTTCTTTGGTTGCACTACCATTGGGCTAATCCAGTCAAATCCCTCCACAGGTACAATGATCCCCGTGTCTAGTATTTTATCTAACTCTTTGCACATTGTTTCCTTGCACTTTGTGTTCAATCAATATGGTCATTTTTTGAACGGTTTGACATCTGAATTCAATTGAATCTTCATTTCTTCGAGGGATCCTACAATCCCAATCATTTCCAAAAAACTCTTTGGAGACAAGTCTTCATATTATTTCAATAGGTCTACCACTTGTGTCACTATCTCATGATCCCAATAATGTCCAATTATTGCCATTTTAGGTGTTTATTCCATGTTAATATTATGTTTCTTTATTTTAATGGCTATCCATAGTACTGTGTAGTGCTAGTAGAGGCATTCCCTTAAACCACGCACTTGCCCTTGGTATCGTTGACTTATATTCCCCCGGGGTCTTCCTCTTGCATTTCATTGGTATCAACCTTCCAACAATATACTTCTTGTTTTATTTTTTCCATCAGCTTGTCATACATGTAGACAAATTTCTATGTAGTATCCTTGGTTTTCCTACAGAGGATGAAATCCTTGATTCTTAGTAGAACTTCTCTTTGTGTGGGGAATTCAGACGTGAACTGAAAGGTTGTGCAAAACTGACTACTTACTTTATGCCAGTTTCTTGTTTTCTTTCTTGTCTCCTCTTGAATATACTATCTTCTAGGCACCATATCCATAATATGGACAAACCTATGGACTCATTATGTGCTATAAATATTCTTGGTCATCCAACGCCTTTGACAATATTGTATATGTTCCTGAGGATCTTCGGTGCCCTTATACCAGTTCATCAATTCAAAATTTATGGGGGCCAAAATCTCACTTTGATACACTCCACTCTCTTTGCCCATTCCTGTAGCTTTGTCGCCCACTAGCACACAAGTGTTCCTTTAACCACTATGTCCATAGCTTGAATTCTTTGGGTTACAGGAACCAACCCATCCATCTGTTCCATAAATGTGTCTACTTGACTTGTTCCATCAAACCTTGGTAGGTCGCACAACTCTAATCCAATCTAGCACACTGCTTTAGTGAGTCATGCACATCTTCGGTTTGATACCTCATATAGTTTGTTTTGCCATCTGTCCATAGCATCTTCTGAATCTATGTCATAGGAGAGAACGATTCTCAATCTCAGTTTTCCATTGGTTGTTGGATTCACATAATCTTCTTTGCTCTGCATGATGTATATTTTTTCTATGATTGGAATATGCACATTTTCATCCACGGGCTCATTGTATCTCTCGCCCTCATTTGGATCCAATGGTGCAATCACACACAAGGTGTTTGTCTCAAAGGAAATCTTCCATTGTTTCAGGGTTAGCATGACATTGTTATCAAATTCCCAGCCAATACCAAGTAGAGCTAGATAGGGGTCTGAGTCATCCATGATCTCAATCACCTCAAAGTTTGCTTTGGTCTTTACCTCATCATTGTTCACTTCTACTTGTTCTAGCTTTCCAATAGGGTAGATTTTATATTGGTTGGAAGGCCTTAGTTGATATGGGGACCACACTAAGTTTGGTTTACCCACAAACTCCCAAGATTGCTTTGGAAAAATGTTCACATTGGATCCCAAGTCCAACATGACATTGTCCATCTCATAGCTTCCAAGCTCACCTGTTATCTTGAATTCTTTTCCTGTGTTCTTTTCCCTGCTCACTTGAAAGACGTCCCATTCTAGTAGTAGGGAAGAAAGAGATATAGTTGTCTTCTCTTCCCCCATACATCTCATTAAAATGCACGCCAATTTCTTTGCATCTTTAAGATCACTTAGCAACTTAAGGAAACAACACAATAATTCACTTACTTGATTTTTTGATTCGACTTGGTGATAAGTGTTGAGTTGCGTTTCCTCTTGTGTCATGCATTTCATTTCTTTGTGCATGCATTCTTCTTCCATTTCCTTGTTTTCTTCTTGTGTTGTAACTCTTCATGCATGCAGGCTTCATCTAACGATTTTTGTGTTGCACGTTGTATTGTTTCACGCACACGAGCTTCCTCTAGTGACTTGTATGTTGCTTGTTGCAACTATTTGTGTGCACCTGCTTCCTCCAATAACCTCTGTGTTGCGCGTTGTAACTCTTTGCATGCACATGATTCCTCTAATGACCTCTCTGTTGCACACTATAACTCTTCAAACGCTTTTTTCTCTTCTAGATCCCTTTGTGCATCATGTACAAATTTATTCTATTGTGTGACATCAAACTTGGGAGGTTCCTAGGTTTCTTTTCCGATCTTTCCTTTTGCATTATGACCCGAACTTTCTCCTCATTCTAGGTCCATTCCCATCCAAATGACTCCTTGGGTAACTACATGTACATCGACATATTATTTTGGTTTATGACCTTCACACGGTTCCACAATCACCATATTGCAGTGTCCCTTATTCTTTTCCCATTTCGCAAACAAGTCTGGGAAATCTTCCATGACATGATTTGCGCTATGGAAATATTTGTAGAGGACATGCGTTTGGTACAAAAGCATGACAAGTGGCCCACTTTTCCACAGTTAAATAAAGTAGGTGGTCTTCCTACACCACCACCATATCCTCTTCCTCTTCCTCATCCATATCCTCTTCTCTGGCCTCCTTGGTATCCTCCTCCATCAAATACTTCACAATCTCCACCCTTCTACTCTTCCTGGACAAGGAAAGTGTTTGCAGTGTGCTCTTTCATCAGTTGTAGCAACCGATAGTTGTTCATGTCATGGCCCATGGATTTACAAAACTCACAAAATGGAGTATGTGTAGTCTTTTTATACTTCTGTAGTGTTGGCAAAGATGGAGGTATATGGTCCCATTTCCTATAAATATCACACCATTTGGTCTGTCGTCCTGTTGGGAACAAATTTGGTGCACCCGTCGCTGTGTAATTTCCTAGCATGGGGCACTCATTTCTATTGTGACCTTCGATGTGACATGTAGTAATCTAGACATTCTATGGCATGATATTTGCCTTAGCTATATCTTGTAGCTTCATGGTGAAGTTTGCAAGATGGGATTGTACCTATGCCAACCCTGCTAAAGTCTCACCACCTCCTGGTGTAGCTTCTAGGCACATTGCAATTTCCATGACTTCCACTTGGGTCATCACTTTTTGCTGGGTGAGGGGAACTTGAATATGAGGCAAGAGTCTAGCAATAAACCATCCTCTTTGTTAGATGTATTGAAGTTGAAATGTCAACCTATCCAACAAAATCTTGAACCGTTGGTCATAATCCCATATGGTTTCACCGACTAATTTCTTGATCTCTTTGACTTCTGTGATGCATTGTGATTCTGACTTAGGTTTTTGAAATTCCCTAACAAGATCTCTCTTTATGTCTAGTAAGGACATGAGTTGTCCCACTGGCATAGTATCCTTCTACTTCATGTACCATGTCAAAGATCTATCTATGAAGGTAGTCTCCAACTATGCAATCTTGTGTAATGTCCCTTTCCAAATCGGAGCTCCAGAGAGGAAGCTTAATGGTCTAAATAGCCCCGTTAGACTATAGCTAGGGCCAAAAAGGGGTAAACAAGGTTACTAGAGGTCACTCTAGCCAAGGGTGTTATAATTTGAAAGTGGCATTGAGCTAAACGTGGCTGAAAGCACTTTTAAGCCAATTTGATCTAAAAATAGAACAAACGAGCTAAATATAGAGTCAACAAAAAATTAGGGTTTCGGGAAGCTATAAGAGAAGGTAAAGCGACATAATTCATCATTATGCAGATTTTGACTTGTCATTGAGGAGAGAGGCGCATCTCAGGAGAGGTAGCTCAGTGGATTCCAGGAGGAATACACCAGTGGTTGATTTCAGTGTTGAGAGACAAACCCTAGTCACCAGGGAGATCACAGAAGTCTTTCATTAGTCTTCAAAAATAGTTTCATAGTTTCCAGTAGCAAGGGAACACTTATTCAGGGTGAGGGCACAACTTCTGAGGAGGTATTGAGTTGACTTGTGCCATTCAGAGAGAATCCAAAGATTCCCTTATGACCCGATTGAGAGGAAGGAAAGGTGCATATTTTTCCCGGTTTCTCGTCAGATTCTGATGGAGAAATAATCCGGGGTGCATTTTCCAGTCATTGAGGTTGCGACACTTGGGGTTCCCAAGCGATCATCAGATCAGATCTAGAGAAATCCTTCTGACCTATTTCACAGTAGGCCAGGGTGGTCAGTTTGAGACACATATCATCTGATTCCGATGATGGAATCACTAGGGCACAAGTTTCTAATAGCAGAGGGGGAAAATTTCCCCAGGGGGATCCATTCAAGGTCTATGCATACCAGTAGAGGGTTGACCAGTCACCAGGACTGAGAGAGACAACAGGGTGCACTATTTGGGACAGTTTCCAGGCCAATCTGAGAGCTCTAGCCACAGGTCAAACTTTCCAGACTTGCAGAAGTTGTCGTAGCTTGCAACATATTCTACATCTCATCCATTGATCCCACAACATCCTTCCAGTATCATGTACTATTGTTTTAGTTTACTTATTGTATGCCGACTAAGATCCTCTTGTCAGTAATATAGCCGAGTGATTTATTTTATTCAGCCGCATTCGACATTTGTACTACGCAAGGATATCATAATATAAGATTTGAAATATTTTGTCACAATTATTATTTGTATGCTTAGTTATATGTTGTAAACAATTAATCATACACATAAATTAGTAGAGTTTCCTAGACTAGCCGAATCTAGGATATTACAGTGGTATCAGAGCTTTAGTCCTGCCAGCCTTTGACTAAAGATGATGAGTGCATAAGAGGACCCAGAGGGCCATGACCATGTAGGTGACAAATGTGTCACTTACAACAAACACAAGGAGAGAAGAGCTAGACTTGATTTCACCCCTTTCCCTCCCAACGCAGAGGAAAAGGAAGAGGCACACATGGAAGTAGAGAGAAGGGCAGAGCGTGAGGCTGAGCATGAGTCAGATAGAATGTTAGGAGACATATATGAGAGACCAGAGGGCAGTGGTAAGGCTCCCATGGAACCAGAGGCAACCTTCATGCAGGTACTCAATAATATGGAAGTCAGTCAATACGCCATGACTCAGTCTTTGGTGCATATGGATGATAGATTGGCTATAGTGGGCACCCCGGGAGCACAAGCCCCACATGAAACACAAGGGAACTCAGGGGCCGTCAATAGACCCGAGTCACCTACTTGCACATACACCTCTTCGAGTAGGATTCTGTTACACATCGAAATTACTCACTTCGATAGTGTCGCAAGTGTCATCATTACAAGTGTCG
>JASDQU010242168.1:26173-42768 GCA_032191745.1 Picea mariana
ATTTAAGTCAGTGAAAGAAATCTCAAGATAGTTAGTGTCTTCAAGGTGTGTGAGGAGCAGAAGGGAACTTTAGCCATTGTGCAGAGGTCAGGTTTCAGGAGAGAGTCGCAGGGTCAATTTAGAACCAAAGATCTTTGAAGAAGAAATTAGGACAGTCAGAATTCCCAAAGAAGAATTCCCAAAATAGCGAGAGCCATAGGATCTATAAGAACTGGAAGGTAGATAAGGGGCCATTGATCTTGACTTGTTTGGATGTCAGATCATTTTGGCATTTCGGGGTTCGAAATTCTGAAGTGCAAGCCAAAATCCTTGGCTGACCAAACCCCTGAAGCGCGAAAAGGAGGTTTTCATTTGTGGAAGTAAGGAGAAGCAAGTTTAAGTTTTCGGGGTTTCAAAAGTCTCGAGGGAGAGAGATCGGGACACGGCAGGGGAGAAAACCTAAAATCAGAAGTCGCGACAAAGGATTTCAACGTTTCAGGACTTCGGAGACTGGAAGGTGGAGAGGACATAGGGTTCAAGCTTGACGTATTGAACTCCCAGTACGTGAAATTTTAATGACCGTTGGGTCGAGGAAAGATCCACAGTCGTTGATCTCCTTGGAAGTGGAACCTTAGCATTTCGGCATTTCAGGATTCAGAGGTTCGAGAGCCCTGACGACATAGTAAAAGCGCATTTCGATGGTTGAAACCCCGAAATCGTGAAGAGAAGGAGAAGGCCGAGACACTTGTATTTTGGCAAATCGTTAATTTGGGTTTCGGAGGTTGAAGAGGTAAGGTGCTCGACAACGGGATTCATGAAATCATGCAATCCGGTATCCTGAAATAAAAGAGGAGTTTCCTCAAGGTTTGTTGTGCTTGTTAATTTCCCGAAAGGGAAATAAAAGAGCCAATCTAGCTATCAGGGGCCGAAAAGAAAAGATCCTGTGTGGATCCCAACCTATGGGTCTGGGGAGGGGTCTGCATCACATGCACACCATGTTCATCCATGATATATCCTAGATATTGGATTCTCTGCATGTAAAATGCAAAATTTTATAGATTATCATATAATTTGTGCTATAGTAGGGTACCAAGGACCTGTTGAAGGTGATGAAATGTTATTCCCAAATTTTAATAAATATGAGGACTTCATCTAGATATAGAACCAAAAAATATTTGTTGAATGGACACAATATGTCATCCATAATCCTCATGAAATTTTATATAGCATTAGTCATTCAAACATTCTTGACCAACCACTTAAAAATGCCTCCTTTGGACTTGAAGGTAGTATTCCATACATTGGTTTGCTTGATTGGTGTTGAGTGGTATCCCATCATTAGATCAATCTTACTAAAGTACTTAGCACCCTTGAGTTGGTAAAGATGGTTGTAAATATGGGGAATGTGATACTAGTTGTAGAAAGTGATATTTTTTAGAGATTTCTAATGAATACATAGTTGACATGTTCCATATTTCTTTCGTACCAACACAATTGGGCTCCTTGAAGGTGAGGATATTGGTCAAATGTGGAATTTTTGGATTAAAAATTAAATATGGAATTTTATTTCTTCATTTTCCATGGGAAAATCCCTTTATACTATCTAATTGTTAGAAAAAGGCACATTGGGTATCAAATAAATTGAATATTTGATATGGAAGCGTAGAGGTTCCCCAACAATTAAGGAGAACATATCTCTATATGCTTCCATTTCTTTCTCTTCCTCTTTTTTTGTGGAGAAATATTGTGTGCAAGGGATATTGATGTCATGGTGATATTTCATTCACATGTAGTGCGAACCATTATGAGTAAAATTTTCCCAATTTGGAAGATTACCATCCTACATTGCTTGGCTATGATCAAAGAGACTATGGTATTTGGAATGACCTCATGTATGTTGTAGAGATATATTCATAGATTAATAATGAAACTATGAGGTATGAACTCATATAAAGCTTGGATTTTCCATATATGTGGTTTTCCTAAAGGAACATCACAAAATTTGATTGGGGAAACATCACAAAGTACCTCATATTTGAAGGCCTTTATGTCATAGAATAGGTGGCACTACTAGATGACCCAAAGGTCTCATCCTTAGCTCAACTAATTGATGGTGTGTGGTTGGGTGTGTGTGTGTTGAGCACACTTATCATGAGAGGGTGAGTGGGTGAATCAATATAACAAAATTATTTTCTTTTTTCAAAAATTCATCAACAATAAGAAAACAATCACATATTAACTGAAGAACATGGAAGACAAGATTTACATGGAAACCCTTTCGAGAGAAAAACATGAAACTTTATTTATATTTCTTGTATAAACCAACCTATTGAGACATTAATACCCACTCGTACAATTCCTGGTAGGAACCAAACTACTCTTACAAATATTTGTAAACACCGATTTACTGGAGACACCAACCCCCACTGTTAAGAACCAACTTAGCAAGAGACACCAATCTCTTTGTTTCAGCTAGACCAAACTTCACTGATTCTTCTTGACACTTATTCCTTCAGTAGTTATGATTGCTTCTTCTGCCTTTACCAGGGATACTCACTACTTCTTCCTTCACCATATCTACTTGGTACTTCTACCTTTACCAAGTGTGACAAATATTTGAATTTTCAAATGGAATCTTTTTCAAAGCTTGTTTTTTTTGGGTCTCTTCCAATTTTTCAAATCTCATTCTAAAATATTTACCTAAGGTAATTTTGTATGTCTCCTTATTTCTTTGAAATTTTCATATTTTGAAGAGTCCTTGAAAAGAAGTTATAGTGAAAATTCCAAACTAACCTATTTGAAATTGATTTCAGGATCATTTAGGAACCCTAACTTCCATAGGTAATATCTATAAAATCATAGAAATACAACATCTGAAATTTTAACCACATGTACACCAAGATCTCTTCTTTGTCTCTCACAATTTTGAAGGTTTGAAACATCTCATAAAATACATTATAGTGAAAATACCAAGATGAATTGTTTGAAACTTATTGCAGGAGCATTCATGAACCAAATGCACACCAATATCTATCCTCTATATCTAAAAATTTCAAGTTCTAAAACATCCTAAAAAATAAGTTATAGTGAAAGTGCCAAGTAGACCCGTTTGAAATGATTTTCAGGATTATTCCCGAACCCTAAATTTCATAGCGAATATGTATGAAAGTAAAGATAAAAAACATATTAAATTTTTATCACATGCAAAGAAATCTCCTATGTATTTACAAATTTTCAAGGTCTAAAACATTCCATAAAAAAGCTATAGCAAAAGCTCCAAAATGGATTGTTTGAAAATGATTTCATAAGCATTCAAGAACCCTAACTTCAACAGGTGGTATCTCTGAAAGTATACTGAAGAAACAACTAAAAATTTTACCACATGTACCCCAAGATCTATCCTCTATATTTTCAAAGTTTCAAGGTCTGAAACATCCCAAAAAATAAGGTATCTCAAAAATTCCAATATGACCTGGAACTTATTTCATAATTGAATCTTTAATGATAATCCATTTTTCGCATACTAACTTTCTCTCAATGCTTTCTCGAAATGATTTCATAACCCTTTATGAAGGGAAATTTCCCTTAATTAAATAATCAGTTCCCAATACCATGGTAAAACACCCCAAATACCGTTGGAAAATAACCCAAACCATGGGAAAATACCCCAAACCCATGGGTTTGAAACGATCATTTCATTTTTATTTTATCACATGCACCCTTTTTTTAATATACTTGTAGGCCTATATATTGATCTGAAATCAGTGCTTAGCAATTTTTCACTATGACTTCAATTTTATCAAGATCTATTCTGACAATGCTTGTGAATATATCAACGAAAAAAACTTAAATAATGGAGAGAAATAACAAATAACTCAAAGAATAAAACCATCAATAGATTGAAACACCAGAATTTGATAACGGAGTTTGGAAAAATTCACCTACGTCTCTGGACCTTTGTCTTCAGTGAGGGAGGCTTCTCTATTCAAAATTCAATGCTTAAAATCTGCATCAAAATTACATCATATAGGTCTCTCACCGACTCAGCTGGATTCTACTCTGTCTCAGGAACCCGATGTAATAGATGTAACTGAAGGTGGAGTAGATCTCCTGGAAATTTCCTCCAAATCTCAACTATGCTTCAGTACACAAGGCAACTTGACCTTTTCAAGTTCTTCTTCAACTCGCTTCAAGCTACTTTTTTCCTCTTGTTTCCCTTCTAAATTTATAATGTCTTGTTTTATATAGCCATGAAGTAGAGGGATCAAATCCCAACAACCCACCTCTTGTGAAACTCAAATTGGGACAATATCCACCATGATATGGCCAAAATCTCTAAAACTGCCCAAAAAATCATCAAAAATCCACTATTATAAAGTGAAAACCCCATTTTTGCAATATAATTGGGCTAAATTCCCTTGGACTGGGCACACACCCCCTTAATAGGGTCACATGGTGTTGGCACATGAGAATACCCAGGGTTCAGTGCTTCAACAACACACCAACAAAACCCTAACTACTGGCCCTTTCGGCAACACTTGTGAAGAAGATGAAGTCTCACCCGAGGTAGAGGTAGGGGTGGTTGTAGGAATCAAATGTTTGCAACCTAGCTGGGAAATGGATCCATTATTACACCACTCTAACAAATCACTTAGAAATTAACATTCATCATTACTTAACCCTTATCCACATTGAAGATCCAAACCCTAATTACAGAACAACATAGTATTCAACCAGATCTAACACATCTAAGCACTTAGCACAAGGAAACAGATCAGATCTAGAATTTATTCACATCACTTAAGCACTAATATATCATACTAGATTCATCTAAACATTCATTACTGCACTTAAGCTTAAATTACATACACAAGAGAATAATCAGATTGCACAAAGAAACCATAACACAAGATATACGTGGTTCACCCTAGTGTAGGGCTGCATCCACCAAATCTTATATTATTTATTATCTTCTATCAAAATTCTTACAGGCACAGAGAATCAAAACCTTACACTGCAGAGGATAGGAGATCTACGCACACCTTGCTATATCCTCCTTCCCCAAGTTATATCACAACACCAAGCCTCTCTACACAGTCTGTGCACAAATCACTACAGATGGCCCGCACTTAGCTTTACATCTTTGACATACACTAAGAACATATCCTCCTACAATTCCTTGCACTTAGCACAATACTTATCACCTATTATCGCACCTCTTACTTACATCACCTATATTTCTATTTATACATTACAAAAGGTCCTAAACATGGGTAAAACCATAGGCCGACATCCCCATACCTGTGACATAAACCCTAATCTGAAGGATGCCCTAAAAACGGGTTGATATCCTACGATCTCCACTTCAAGTTGCACTCCACCTTTGACCAACCTGTTGAAGTCCCAAAATAGGTCAAACATGACCAAGGATCTCAAAAACTTGGTCAAGGGCCAACAGGCCCCCAACACTCACTTGTGACTCATCCCAAGTCACTCTGTTCTAGATAACTCTGCCTAAATTCCTCGAGCTTGGCTCAAGCTAATTTGACCTGCTACTTCGCTAAGGCCTCCTGCTCGACGAACTCTTGAATAACTTCCTCATTCATAGGCCCCTTTAAGCACTTCTCTACTGATGTGACTACATGTTCAAGCTCTAATCCTCAATATTCAATCTCCTCAAAAAGTAGGCAAGCTGCATCTTGGACTAGCTGGAGCTTCTGAGTCACTTCCATGACTTTGCTTTGTATGGCATGGACCTGTTGCTGAGTCGTGCACTGTTCTTGGGATATTTTCATTTGCTCGACCGTTGTCAAGGGATTCAACTGTGCTTGTACTATTGTCTCTTCCTCCTTTACTTCCTGGAGTTGTGACTCTAGTGTCTTTAGTTCGGGGTCTTCGGCAAGGTGCTCATAATTCTGCGCACTTCGACTGCTAAGATGTTTACATTCCAAGGCTAATGCCTTGATTCTCTGGATTGCGCTTCAGGCGGTTTCTTCTCACTAGTCTCACACTTCATACGGGGTGGTTGGTACTACTTGTAACTCTGATTCTGCTACTCTTTGTTGAAGTTGTTGGATGGCTGCAACAAGCTTCACTACTTGACTCTCCACTGGATCTTATTTTATCTGTTATAAGACTATCACAGAGTGAAGTGATCTGTTGACTGCCTCTTTAACTCCAACCTACTTTGTGAGTAGTTGTTCTTTCTCTTTTCGAATCTGCGCTTTATCCTCTTCGAACTTTATTTGAGGTCATCCTTCTCTTGTTGCACAACTCGTCATTGTTATATGACTTCCTCTTGTGCTAACTTCAAGACCTCTATGGCATGTTCATTTTCTTCTTGCACGCAATGAAGGAGAGCTTCGGTCACATCAGCTATTCTACTGAGTTGGAAAGGCTCATATCCCAAATCTATTTCTTCTAATGGAGGGGGCATAGTGGACACTACACGGCTAGAGTGAAGGGCTTGTTCTACTCCTCTATGTTCTTCTTCAATTCTTTTATACATGGTTTCTTGTTTGGCTTCAATTTTCTGCAAAATATCTTCTGAGGTGTTTGATACTGCTGCGGTAATGAAGTCGAATTCATCGATCATGATCATAGTCTGTAGCTTTGGCTTACTAGCTTTGGATTTCTTTTTTGATGTAGGTTTCATGGGGGAAACCTTTCTTTTCTTGGATGTCTCTGTGTCATCAGGGGGATTCTACGACGGTGTTACTTTGCCTTGCTTCTATTTATCTTCTTCCCCATTATTCTCTTCTTTGTCTACTTAGTCACCACCTCCTCTTCTAGGTGAATCTGATGCAGTTTCTTATTATGTGTTGTGTATTTCCTATACATCTTCCTTCTTTTTCTTCCTGCTACTACTGAGTGCATCATACTCTTCATGAGTAACCATCGTATTTCCAATGAGGTTGGGGTTGTATAGTTCTCCCTAGTCGACTGGTATAAGGAAATGTGTGGGCCATTCCTTAGTGATTTCTTCTAGGTCCTCCTCTGTTAGCTTGTAGTAGGACTAAATCTCTTCTTTGCTTTTGTCTGCGCACACAGTGATAGAAATAAAATGCCTATCTATGTAGAACTTCATAAGGGGCATGAACCTGTCCAGGGTGTTCGACATTATACAAAAGGACTCAATAGACCTCTTCAAATGTAGGTGGTAGGTATGGAATACTGCGTTTGACTATCATTGTTTCCCCATATCGCTCGAATACCAGAGCATGGTGAACTTCACAACTAGTGGATTGAATGGCTCAATGTTAGGGAAGGTCGCTCCTTCTGGAATATTCCAAGCAATGAACATGATGAGGATCAACAACTAGCTAAAGTGGAACTCATAGCCCCAATCTTGAGCTTTACGACAGTCCAATTCTAACTGATTGACTAGGTAACTAGCCTAGTTCATCTGTAGTCATTCCACGCATTTTCCTATGAGGTCAACGACCAACCCTGTGACTTGCGTGGGTCTGTTCTTTTGGACTAGCTTACCAGCAATCAACTCAAAATCAAGGCACACTACGCCATTCTGAATGGAGGCTACCTTGTATCCTCGTGTTCCCTTCTCTACATCATTGTAGGTGTCTTTGATCTTCTGCACTAGGGCACGATATGCAACCTTGCCTGGATAAACGTCTTGTGGGTCTGGTCCCTACATGATTAATCTGGTGATCCTATGGATTAGGGTCAGATCGACGATGATGTGGCTTTCTATCCATAGATACCCGCCATGGAAGCATGACAGTAGGCGTTTAACGCACGCTTTAACCTATTGATTCCTTCCAAAATGTGGTATCTTCATCACGTTCAAGACAGTGGAGCTCACGGTGTCCATAGTTTATGGTTGGGGGATGATCTTCGACTTCTTCCCATTGTTCTTTGTCAGATATTTTTGAGGTGAGAGCATTCCATAGCTCTTGCGGTCTCCTAGTTGGAATCCTCTCCAATTACGTTCTGACTACTTGTATTCCCTTCAATAGGTACGCAATGATGACTGTGTAGTCGAAGTCCCTTGGGACACTGTCATGACTCACCACACCGGCCAGAGGTGGGATGTAGTCGGGAAGGATGGATGGGATTAGCTTCGCATTCACCAAGTCATCATGATGCTTGGTCATTTTCTCAGTCACATCTCGGGATGGTCTAGATCCACGAGAATTTGACGAGGAGGCTTGCACTCGTCTCGTCGATGAGGCTTGGATACCTGTGAAAATCACATTCTCGACCATGAGGTCAATTAGAACATCTTCGACATATTTTTTTGCTGCTCTAATTGTGTCTGACATGCACACTTGAGATATGATATCTTAGGTCAGTGAACAATACTCAATGTAACAGAATGGATAGTGAGGTCTCAATGATCACAGCACGAAATCAACTAGTTCTCTGTGGGCTAGGATAATCACAATTGGAAAAAAGTGTTCTCAGTGCAACGCTCGATGGGATAAATAAATATTATCGTAACATACTCTTCCAATGGGAAGGAACTCCTCAATCAATAAAGTTCCATCCGTTATGGCATGGTCCTAATGGTCCAAGGGTGAACGTTCAGGCAATAACTGTGTTTCTATCCATTCTGGAGTGTCATTCTAATGGTCATAATGCTTCCAATGGTCATATTGCTTTTCTGTGGTGAAGTGTCAGTCTTTATTGTACTGATATTCCAACGGAGTTCAAGTTATGGAAACCCTCCTTCTGCGAAGTCTTCCTTGGAACTTCTCGCAATTTTTCTAACTTTCCTCTCTTCTTACTGAGCTTTCTGGCCTTCTTTCCTGTGATCTGAATCACTGGTTTCCTCTTTCCATTATCATTCTTATCTCCTATTGGAATGATAAATTCGCACTGTGGAGGGTCTTTTATAGGGTTCAAGGGTAATATTTCTTCTCTTTCTGGGGTAGGTTCTCTACTCTCTTGTACAAACAGGTATCTCCAATCTTCCTGTGTATTTTCAACTTCGACATCCATATCTTTGGTCCTTAGTAGCTTCAACTGGTTCTCTTGTTCTTCTAGTAAGTGCGTTATTCTCCTAGCCATGAAATATCTTCGCTGTTGCTTTTTCTTTTCTGTATCCTCCTCTTCTTGTTTCCTTCATATCTGATCTTTCTCAATCTAGGTTTTTCCTAGAAAGATAGAAAATGGGGCGTTGTTCTCCACAAATTTAATGATCTCAAATTCTTCTTCTTTCGAAGTGCCATGAGAACACATAGATGTCTAGGTAAGTCTTCCACATAGGGTTATCAACTTTCCTCTAAATAATCCTATTCCTCATAATGAAGGAACCATAGCAGGTTTTCCCAAAATTTCCCAAGTTCTTTCTGTCATGATATTCACCTATGTTTCCTCATTTAGAACACAGTCTATGTCGAAGTCTCCTATTCTGTTTCTATGTACTCTTTCTCTTTTAACACCTATGATAAGTTGATATCTCTGTGATCGTTTAGGTTTTCTTTCATCTGTAGTAATACAGTCTCTGATTCTTTCTAGGGTTCTATCATATCCTTAGTTTCTTGGCTTTTCTTGTTGTTTTCTTGTCTCATATTCATCTTTTCAACTTTTGCAATCATTCTAGGGCAATCCAAAACTTCATGGTTCATAGATTTATAGCAAAGAAACTAGGACCCTGACCAGGGAATTCCTTATAAAGATGTCCCGATCTTCTGCAACTATAGAAAATAGTTAATCCCCTATTTCTTTTAAACAATCCCAAACCTTTCATGTACTGTGCACAGGGGTCACAGTAAATAACCTACAAAAAATTATTTATAGGATCCTGCATTCATTTGTTAGTCCAAACATTCTTTCTATGCATAGGGATAACATAACTTTCATTATTTCTATCAGATTTATTCATATCAAATCTTCTTTCTTCTAGCTATACCCTAGTTTTCAGACTAGGACAAAATTTATCAAACATACCTAGATTCATTCTTTCAAAACAAAAATTTTCATTTTTCTTACCTTTCTCAGAGAAAAAAGCTTCAAGATCTTACATCTTTTCTTCAAATCAAACTTCTCTTCTTAGCACAGAGCTTCGCAAGTCAAGTAGACTATAGTTCACTAAAGTAGTAGATATATGCATAGAGCTTTCTTTTCTTGAGTTCCCAGCAATCACAGTTTCAGGTCCCGACAACGGAACCATTTTTTGGCACAAGGGTAGACCCACGGTTCAACGCTTCAACAACACACCAACAAAACCCTAAATATTGACCCTTTTAGCAATTCCTGCAATGAAGATGAAGTGTCACCCGAGGTAGAGGTAGGGGTGGTTGCAGCACTCAAATGTCTACAACCTAGCTGGGACACAGATCTGTGATTACACCACTCTAAAAAAGCACTTAGCAGTTAACATTCATCAGTATTTAACCCTTATCCACATCGCAGATCCAAACCCTAATTACAGAAAAATGTAGTATTCAACCATATCTAACACATATAATCACTTAGCACATGGAAAAAGATCAGATCTATCATTTATTCACATCACTTAAGAACTAAGCTATCATACTAGATTCATCTAAACACTCATCACTGTACTTAAGCTTAAATTATATACACAAGACAATAATCAGAATCCACAAAGAAACCATAACATAGGATATACATGGTTAAACCCAGTGTAGGGATACGTCCACCAACTCTTCCCTTCTTTATTATCTTCTTTCAAGCTTCTTACAGGCACAGAGCATCAAAACCTTACTCCACAGAGGACAGGATATCTGTGCGCAGCTCGCCAGATCCTCCTTCCCTGAGTTAGATCACAACACCAATCCTCCTTACACGTTCTGTGCAGAAATAACTACAGATGTCCTGCCCTTAGTTTTACAACTTCAACATACACTAAGCACAGAGCCTCTTGTAATTACTTTCACTTATCACAATACTTAACACCTAGCATCGCACCTCTTACTTACATCACCTATATTTCTATTTATACATTACAAAAGAGCCTAAACATGGGTAAACCCATGGGATGACATCCTCATACATGTTACATAAACCCTAATCCTAAAGATGCCCTAAAAAGGAATCGATATCCTATGATCTCCGCTTCGACTTACACTTCACCTTCGACCAGCCTGTCGAAGTCCCAAAATAGGTCAAACATGACCACGTATGTACAAAACTTGTTCAAGGACCAATAGATGGATATTATGTGGCCAAGAGCCAGCCAGAACGGATGCGCGCTGGCCCCTAGCCCAAAAAAACTGGTCACATGGGAAATTTCAATAGGACCGCACCTCACCTGTATGTGTCTAGCATATGGTTCTATCTTCAGGTAACGTGCTCGAAAAGTGTTGGAGGTTAGGCCTTAAAGAAATGGTGTACGTGCCCTATTTGTATCGGTGTACTATAGTGCCCATTCTTTAAGGGGGGTGGTTGTATGGAACATATATCCATGAGCTGGGGCTTAGCCCTAACCCCCTACTACCTCCAATACACATATACACACTTTATATAATTTTAATAATGGTTGTTTAAACATGTACCAAGTGTGGCATATGACCTATCCCTAAGTCATTCCTCCACCAACAAGTCATGGGGTCAAATCCCATGAGCTCCAACACATTTTATTCAACTATCAAATGACAGGGTGCCATTTGGAAGCCCACGTCTGGGCCACATGGAACCTGTTCATTTGCCCATAGAAATGTGCCACTTGTTAGAAAGAGATCAGACCAAATATTCTACCCAGTCAACCTGTTGTCATGTTTCCATGTGTCTCAATCCTAGGTCAGCATGACGTCAGTATTGACTTTTTTCTTGTTGACCTGTTGACTTTTTGCATGTTTGGAAAAACAAACAGAACATGATATCATGAGCATACAATGCATTTTTTATCCCATTCAATTTGTGTTGGGTTTGTATTGATGAGGCCTACTCACACGCCCATTTTGAAGACATTCCGAGAACATTTATTTTTAGGCCTTTCTGAGCCCCATCAAGCTCTTGGATCTTATTTTGGATCACGCCTTCCCACTAAATACCTTTTGGTCCTCCAAAAGAGTATTACATTAATTGACTACATCCATACATCAATCGACTAACAAAAAACAACCTAGAATTAACAAAAACATTAACTAGACCCAATAAGTGATTTCATAAATCCAATCACTTTTATTACATCAATGAAACTAACATTGACTCGATTTACATATAGGGAATAAAATCTTCCTAGTTCCAAGAGTATGACCCATATCCTACCAATGGAGTTTCGCGGTCATTCCTCTACTTCTCTACAACATCCTTTTGTTGCCCTTCTGTAGCATCCTTCTTCTACTCTTTCGCAACGTCCTTCTTCTTCCCTTCTCCAACATCCTTCTTCTTCTCTGGCCATTCAATATTTGTGGAGTGTCACATCCCTGGATGCATCCTCCAACAACTATATTCACAATGTCCATTCCCTTGACAATGTGAGTAATTTTTCTGTGCTCGAATGAATTTGATGAAGCCTTTCCCAGAATAAGTTGAATCCCCATTGGATTTCTCCAACTCTTTTCTTGGTTGCACTGAATTTTCATGTAGAACCTTTTTTACCTGCAGTGTTGCATCATCTTGTCTTGGCGTACTCCTTGTCTCCATGATCTTTTTTCTGTATACCTTTTGCTTCCAACATACTGCAACACAATGGTTATGACTGCCAAAAAATGTGCATGCAATTGTTCTTCTGATAAGTTCCATGACCCTAGAATGCTCTTAATTAAAGGTGGGTGAAGGATATTTATGCCTTTCAACCTTTTTACCTTTCTCTCACAACTCAATGTTCGCGTCGCTGCTAGCTCGAGCTGCTTTTTTTCCTTGACGAGTTTGAAAAAATTCAGGTGTCAGCTCTGGATGTCACTCCCAACAATGGTAATCATCATGTCCTAACTTTTGACAATGTGTGCAACAAACCACCAGATTATTGTCGTCAGTATATTCTCCTACGTAACCCAATCCTTCATGCAGTGGTCGTTCTCGTGCCTCAATCGGCTTAGCTCTACCTTGGCCATACTTTCCAAGACCTTGTCCTTTCTTGTATACGAAATTGGATAGAATTCTCATACCAATTCCTTTGGTATGTTTTTCAAATGTTGCAATATCTTGATTATCAGAATCCAATTCCTGATTAACTATAGGAGAAGCTAGAGTATAATGAGTACTTTCCACTGGCAAGGAAAATGTGCTAATGGCCTCTCCTACTTACTGCTCCTCAATCAGAGTAGCAGGAGTATAATCCTCCTCATTGAATTTCTTATGGAATGGATAAATTCCATCATCCTTGACAGGGCTCGAGCTTCTAACAGAAGGACATCTTCCAACTGGCCTTTCTTCTGTCGATAACATCATTGTTCGCAATCTTTCTCTGTCTTCCTCAAGGATTTGCACCAATCTTCGGAGCTCATCATTTTATCGCTAAATCTGTTGGTTAATATCCTTGAGTTATTGGAGTTTGTTTATCTTCAATATTTTCCCCATGCTTATTCACAATTCTTGCAATAGTAAACCTGCTCTAATATGACTTGATCTGAAATCAGTGCTTAGCAATTTTGCACTATGACTTCAATTTTATCAAGATCTTTTCTGACAATGCTTGTGAATATATAAGCGACAAAAAATTAAATAATGGAGAGAAATAATAGATAACTCAAAGAGGAAAACCATCAATAGATTGAAACACCAAGGCGTTTGGAAAAATTTCCCTATGTCTCTGAGCCTTTGTCTTTAGTGAGGGAGGCTTCTCTATTCAAAATTCAATGCTTTAAATCTACATCAAACTTACATCATATAGGTATCTAACTGACTTATATGTATTCTTGTCTGTCTCAAGAACCCAATGCAAGAGAAAACACTGAAGGTGGAGTATAAATCCCAAAAATTTCCTTCAAATCTCAGCTACTCTTCATTGCACAAGACAACTTGACCTTTTCAAGTTCTTCTTCAACTTGCTTCAAGCTACTTGATACCCTTCTAACTTTACAATGGATTGGTTTATATAGCCATGAAGTAGATGGATAAAATCCCAACAACCCACCTCTTGTGGCACTCAAATTGGGCCAATATCCACCAAGATATGGCCAAAATCTCTAAAACTCCCTAAAAAATCATCAAACATCCACTATTATAAAGTGCAAAACCCATTTTTCCAATATAATTAGGCTAAAGCCCCCTAGACTGGGCACACACACCCTTAATAGGGTCACATGGCTATTATGTGGCCAATCTCTAGCCCAAAGGGCTACGCGCTAGTCCCTAGTCCGAAAAAACTGGTCACGTGAAAAATTTCAATAGGATCGCGCCTCACCTATATGCACCTAACATATGGTTCTAGATCTGGTTTGTGTGCTCAAAACGTGTTGGAGGTTAGGCCTTAAAGCAATGGCACCCATTCCTTTTTCATACCGGTATACTATAGCACCCATTCTTTAAGTGGGGTGTTTGTATGGAACGTAAATCCATGGGATGGGGCTTAGCCCCAGCCCCCTTCTGCCTCCAATACACATATATGCACTTTATATAATTTTAACAAGGGTTGTTTAAACAAGTACCAAGTGTGGTGCATTGGTAATATGACTTGTCCCTAAGTCATTCCTCCACCAACAAGTCATGGGGTCAAATCCCATGACCTCCAACATATTTTATTCAACCATCAAATGATAGGGTGCCATGTGGCATCCCAAGTATGGGCCACGTGGCACTTCTTCATTCTCCCATGAAAATGTGTCACTTGTCAGAAGGATATTGGACCAAATATTCTACCCAATCAGCCTATTGTTGTGCTTCCATGTGTCTCAATGCTATGTCTGCATGATGACATCAACATGACATCATGCTAACATTAGCATTGACTTTTATCCTGCCGACTTTTTGCCTATTTGGAAAATGAACAAAATGTGATATCATGATCATACGATGTCTATTTGAGCCCGTTCAAGTTGAGTTTGGTTCATATCGATGATTCCTATGCACACGTCCATTTTGAATCCATTCTAAGAACATTAGGTTTTAGGCCTTTCTGATCCCCATCAAGCTCCTGGATCCGATTCTGGATCATATATAGATATATATATATATATAAATATTGTAAATGTTTTTTGTATTTTGATTCCATAATATGACATGAATCACATCATTAATCCTTTTGGCATTAATGAAAATAATTCCAACAATATATCCCTTTGTCGTTTATTACAATCCTGCAACAAAACACATAGTCCACCATGCATAGAAAGAATTCCCCCCTATATGCAACTCTCCCAGGAATAGAGAGAATTATATCCCTTTCTACAACTCTCCCCATTTGACATCAATGGAAAGATGTTTCTCCCCCTGAACTTGTGCTTCTCCTTAACCACTCAATTGAAACTCTAGTAGGATGGCATGCCAGGTCAATCCTCAGTCAGCTAATTTCAAGGAAATGATCAATAAGGAAGAGGAACATTCCAATACTATAAAAGAAATGATACACAATGATATGAAATCCTCAAATATATGGTCAAATGATTCCATTACCATCTATCAATCCAACCATAATATATCCTGGTAGTTTACACTCATCTAAAATTTTGTCTTTCACGTCTCTTCTACAAAGATCTAAAAACATTATTTCCATTCCTTCAACTTTTATAGTGAGGATGATGATATGGAACAAAATTTTACACTAGATAATAAGAGGAAGTAGGATTGGGTTCAAGTTCACTTACATGAGTGGAGAAACCTGGCATATCAGCAACAATGTCATATACATGCTCAAATTCGTCCATCTGAGGAATAAGAAACTCATCGATATATTTTGCATAATCAATAATAGGTTTCTCCTCTATAAAACAAGTATAAGATCCACCTACAATAGATAAAAATTCCTTGGTTGTATCAAATCTAGGTGTAGGTAAGGAGGAAACATCAAATTCATAACTTTGATAATTGATAATATCATATAATATTTCAGTACTCTTTTAAAACTTCAATCTTCTATTCAACTTAATAATTATTTTCTCTAGTTTCTCTTTTTTTTGTAAGTTAGTGTTTGTATTGAATGCTGAAAAAGTTATAGATGTCTATTTTTCCTAATCATACGTGGAAGCGGTGCCCTTCTGGGAAACCACCATTGCCCTTAGGACCAAAAAATAGTGATGTTCCTAATCATAAGAGGCAGCGGTGCCCTTCTGGGAAATAATCATTGCCGATTGTTCAAAAAGTATATTATGCAATGTCGATGACACACAGGGAAGATGCTACTTGTCAGAAGTAAACAAAATAAGAAAAAATGTAGGCCAACTTTACATGGATTCTTGTAGACAGTAAGCATGGAACAAAATAAAATTAGAAACCTAGTCCAAGCCTAGGCCCGGTGTAGACCCGTCACACCTGAGACTTTCCCTTGTCGTGGTCTGTCATTTCTTTCCGTAGGTCCTGGAGGAAGTCCATAATCTTTTCAATCTGAATCCAATGATCGGTGTCTCTGTGTTGCATATCAAGCATAACTTACTTGAGCTCCCTCAGGTCCTTTTTGATGTCATTAAGGTCCCTTTGGAGGTTTCTCAAGGTGTCCATGTCTGCTATGTGGTTCTGGCATCTGTTTCCAAGGAGGGGTGAGAGCGGGGAAGCCGAGGAGGAGGAGGGAGAGAGATTGGGGATAGAGG
>JASDQU010242168.1:46297-56573 GCA_032191745.1 Picea mariana
TATGTGAAGAAGGTCAGCCTAAGGAGGATGATCGAGGATGGCCTCATCAGCCGGAGCCATGACTAGGGGAAGTTTGACCTCGGGAGGATGGTCGGGGGTGGGAGGTTTCCTCCCCATTGCCTCATACCAGGTGGCCACCCTTTTTTCCTTTCCTCTTAGGTGTGGCATTTTAGAAGCCAGTGGCGGTCTTGGAGAGAGGACACAAAGGATCAATTGACCTAGCTAAGTGAGGCATGAGCTAGCATTTCGATGAGCCAAATGGATATTGCACCAGAGGGGAGGATAATAGTGGTCAAATTGATCGGGAGTGTATTTAGGAATGCCTATGAGGAGGAGTGGAAGTGACCAAGGAAGTGTCGTGCGCAGTGCCATGAAGTCTCCCATGCTCCAGAACTTTCGAATTGTGTGAGTGAAGGTTCTAGTTGGAGGATTGTAAGGTGGTGGCAGCAAGATTATGTCCATGAGGTGATGGATAGGGTGGGATGGGACTGATCAGGCACCAGGTGGCTAACCTCCTACCCAGGTGGCCTCCCTCTGGCTTGGTCGCTCGTTGAACTCAAAAACACCCGATTCGGGGGCTGATCCTTGGTGTTTGCCATGTTTCTGCAAGAAATAATTGTGGGATGGGAGGGATTAGAAGTGGGGGTACACGTGAAGACTCCCTCCTCCATCGCGACTCCAATGTTTTCTAGTAGGTTAGCTACTTGATTTGTCATTCTTCGAACATGGTAAGGATGTATTATCCAATGTGGGTGGAGGGTGTATTTGATTCTGAGAAGTCCATTCATAAGTCTCCATCTCAGAGAAATTTTCTTCAGGTCAGCCCCATTAAGGACATGGGAGAAGAGATTTATGACAATTTGCAAGTCACCCTCGGTGATGATGGGGAAAATATCTTGTTATGTGGCCACTTGTAGACCACAAAGGAGTCCCCATACTTTTGCAACGTTGTTTGTGTTGTTCCCAAGATTCCCTATAATGATGTGAAGGATTTCCCCTTTGTTGTTGTGAATGATAACTCTATATCCTGTAGGTCCCGGATTCCCTCTAGAGGCCCCATCAAAATTTAGTTTATGGCACCCTGTAGGTGGAGCTTCCCAATGGGTGGGGCTAAGATTAAAAATAACGACGATAGAAATAGTAGGATGGAGGTTGAGCTTCCAGGCGCTAAGGATGAGACTTTCCTTTGGGGGGCAGTTTAAATTCTGAGCCTTCTAGGGATGCAAGGAGATTATTTTGAAGAGATTGGAGTGGATTGTGGTCCAGACGTCTTGCCAGGTCCAGGTGACTATTTGAAAGGTTCGTCTGTTCCTTTCTTTTCAAATTTTCCAAATAATGAAACCTGGTAACAACTGCCAGATTTTGTTGAGGATAGGAGATTGAAAAACCGAGATTCACCATCAATGAAACCTGGTAACAACTGCTAGATTTTGTTGAGGATAGGAGATTGAAAAACCGAGCTTCACCATCCTACTATTGTTTCCCAGAGTCCCATGTGATTGTTGTCTTTGGTTCTCATTAGGCATGTGTTGTGGTCCTAGATGCTCTAACTATAGGTGCACAGGTTTAGGAGATGATTTTGACTTTCCTCCTCTAAGATGAACTAACACCAGGAGGGACCAATGAAGCCCATTTTCCTTAGGTTGTCCCAAGTGATAAGGTTGTTGTGTGCAACTAACAAAAGCAAAGTGTTGATTTTCAGCCAGGATTTTTCTTCCCAAATTTTTCCCCAAACCTCTTCCCATTGTAAGGATTTGTGACCTGCTCTTAGGTGGTACACTTATTGAATGTTGAAGGTGACTGTCGTGGAGTTTCCCCATCTGAGGATGTAATATCCTTGTTGACTTAAAATTTTCCATGAATCAAGGTGAGACTATAGAGGTTGGATATTAAGATCAGCAAGGATGTTTAGGTCCTTGTGGGATTTCTTCCAGATGCGCCAAATTTTCCTTGGGCCATTTGGGATCCAGAAATCCTTTACTTTGATGTGAGTCCTACTTCAGTTGTGAAGGGGATGAGGGCACTGATATTTGGATATGTATTTAGGGATGGGAGTTGTTGCCAAGAATCGCTCCATAAGGGCACTGAAGACCTATTTTGAAATTCCCAAATGCATGATCTATGATGAGTCCCCGATTATTCCTAGCCGCATTCAAGATGAGAGAGCTTGGGCTCTTACCACTCCCCCTAATGAGCTCTTTTTCTGGGATTGTGGGAGTATATTTTTTCCTCCAAATATGTGCCCAAAGGTCTTGGGGTCTCTTTAGCCATCGCCACCAAATTTTGGCGTTGAGGACTTTGTTGAGTATAGTTGGGTCTCTGAGGCCAAGGCCCCCTAATTTCTTTGGTTTACAGACTTTTTGCCAGCATACTAAGGTGACTTTGCACCCTTCTTTGGTAACCTTCTAGAGAAATCTTCTTTGTATGTTTCTTAAGGTGCTAAGAATAAAATTTGGGGTTGTTGGGGCTGAAAAATCGTAGACAGGAAGGGCCTGTAGTACTGATTTCAGAAGGATGAGGTGCCCAAGCAGATAGAGGGATAGAAAGGTCCAAGAGGAGAGTTTCTTGTGGAATTTGGACAACAAGCAGTCCCAGGAAGCATTTCTTAGTAGGTTATCAATGAGGGGGATACCTAGGTAAATAGAGGGGAGAGTGTTGCGGGTAAATCCCAGGATTTGGATGAGGTGGTTTTGGATATCAATTGGCGTATTGAAAAAGAAAAATTCATATTTGTTCATGTTCAATTCCATGCCCGAGGCCTCGCAAAAGAACTCAATGATGGATCTGAAGCATAGCACTTCTCTAGCAGTAGATAGTCCCATGAGAAGTATGTCATCCACAAATTGACTATGGGATATAGGGGGAGATATTGCATGAGGGCTGAGGCCAGAGAGGGAATTATCAGTGATGGCTGCCTTGATAGTACGATTCAACCCTTCTTCCATAAGGATGATGAGGAAGGGCGAGAGTGGGTCCCCTTGCCTTATTTCCCTTGAGCGGGAGAAAGGTTTTGAGGTAACACCATTGATGAAAATGGAGAACAGGGATCAAGAAGTGAGATTGACAATATAGGAGATCCAAATATGATCAAAGCCAAAGGCGAGGAGGTTTGATCTTAAATAGATCCATATTAACTTATCAAAGGCTTTAGAGAGATCCAGTTTTAAGAGCATACCTTGAGTTTTTGTTGAGTGTAGCAAGTGTATGACTTCGTGAACCAAGATGAAACTATATAGGATTTGTCTACCTTCTACATAACCAGACTGTTCCATAGATATTAAGAATGGTAGAATAGGTTTAAGGTGTGTTACAATGATTTTCGTTAGGATTTTATAGATGACATTGCAAAGGGTGATAGGTCAAAAGTGTGAGGGGGAGGTACTATTGTTTTATTTGGGTATGATGGTTAGAAAGGTCGCATTGAGGGCTTGGAGAACCCACCCAGATCTTTTGGAGTCCTTGATGATTTCCCAAAAATCTTCTCGAATGATTTTCCAACAGTAGTGAAAGAAATTAGAGGTGAACCCATCCGGTCCAGGAGCTTTTCCTAGAGGGGTATCCTTAAGAGACTGGTCGACCTCCTTCTGAGTGATTGGTCTCATGGGTGCCTTGTTCTTCTCTTTGGTGACCTCCTTGGGAATGTTCTTAATAATAGATTTGATGGCCCGCGATCGATCTATTGGGGGTTCCTCTAGAATATTTTGGTAGTATGAGAGTAGTTCCTTTTCTATGTCTGTGTATTGTTGAATTTTTGTTCCTTGTTCCAATATAAGGTGAGTGATGCAATTTGTTTGGCGATGATAAACCATGGATCTGTGGAATAATTTGGTACTTCTTTCCCCCTTTTTTAGCCATTGGATGTGGGATTTCTATCTCAAGAGTATCTCTTCTCGCGCCCTTCTTTCTTTGACCTAGTTGCATAATATAGTTTCCTGCTCTTTTAGGGACTCCGTAAGTCCTTGAGAGAGGATCTGTTGTTGGAGAGTTTTCATTTTCTGATTAAGACTTACCTGTGCTAGCAATATGTTTCCGAAGGTGGACTTGTTCCAGGATTTTAGTTGAAGTTTGAGGTTTGTAAGCCTCTATTGGAATCTATACATCGGGGTCCCTATTTGTGTGGCCGCCTCTTCCCACCATTTTTGAATGTTTGTTTGGAAGTCTGGGTGTGTCGATAACAATTTTTCAAAGCGGACATGTTTTTTTCCTAGGGTGCCACTGATGTTAAGAGTCAGTAGTATCGGCCAATGGTCCGACCCTGGGGTGTCGATGAACGTGGAATTCCAAGCGAGGCCATCCATCATTATGGATTCTGAGAGAAGGAAGAAGTCTAGTATGTTGGGAACATGTCGAGTCCCCAAGTGTCTGTTGGACCATGTGAAGGGACGATTCTCCATGACAACATCAATGATTTTCAGTAGGCCAATGGTGCGATTGAAAATCTCACTGTCATTTCCCAAGGTGTGTGTGCCTCCCTTTTTTTCCTCCAGAATTGTGATCATGTTGAATTCTTCCCCGAGGATCCATCATTGGCAGCCAATGTGGTTGGCTATCCATTCCAGGTGGTGAAGGAAGGCTTCCTTGTCTCTTGGTCGAGGAGGTCTATAGGCCTTTGTGATGTAGCCTTGTTTGTTTGAGCCAATGAGGTGAAAGGAGGCTCTGATGGTCTATTTTGAGGTGAGGAAACCATCCAATAAAATTGTGTTTGGATTATAGAGCATCGCTAGGCCACTCGCTTCCCATCTGGTGTCCACTCCCAACTGCTGGGTTTCTTCCAAAATTTTTGTTGAGTGGATGAAACTTCTTCTCTTGGGCACTTTGTTTCCTGTAGGAGAAGTATATCTGGCTATTCCTTCCTTATTTTTTCTTTGAGAAAACCTTGTTTTCTTTTGGCATTAACACCCATTATATTCTAGAATAGTATATTCATGAGGACGATGGAGGTTGGAGGGGGGGAAGCTGTCTCAGATCAGGTGTATCTGACCTGAGTTTATGAGACAGTTGTCGACATCTTGAATGAGTTGGTGTTTTGGTTTTTGGCCTCTCTTTTTCTCATCTTCTGTGGGTTTGTGTTGTTCCTTCAAGGTTCCTTTTTGGATTCCTCAATTCGAAGAGGCTTGGGTTGATTCTCTTTTCAAGGAGTTGAGGAAGACTTTCTGTACTTTTCACAACTAATCTGTTGGTATGGTGTACAATTGTTGCTTGTGGTAGACTTCTTTCATATATGCCATATCTATACCTGCTAGCTCTTGATCCTCCAGTTCCATGGCTAGATTCCCCAATTCTAATCCTAGATTTGTGGGTAGAGAGGTCTCTGTGACAACAGGTTGCGAAGGGGAGGAGGTAGGGTGGTCAGGATTGGAGGGATTTTGGACAGTTGTTGGGGATTTCAGAGGGTTGGTAGAAGAGGAGGGGGTATCCGAAGAGGTTTGTAGGGATTCAAAGGAATTTTTGGTTAGGGGTCCTGGGGGGGTTTGAGGTGGGGATTTTTTAGCTAGGTGTGTTCATCGACCCGTGACTTGGGTTAAACCATCCTTGGATTTGTCAGGATCTTCTGGAGATGGTTTGGTGGGGTTATTTAAAGGTAATTCACAGAAGAGATGACCATGTTCATGGAATTTGCGACAGTGAAAGGATATATGCTCATAATCGAGGGTTTGGGACCATTACTCATCTTGGTAGTCTAGGGTTATGACTCCTGGGAGAGGTTTGGAGATATTAAAGTAAACACATATGTGGGCATAAGCAGTGTACCTTCATTGTCTTGTCACCTTCGAGGCCTTGACGTATATTCCAATGGTGTTACCAATTCCTACCAAGATATCTTCAAGCCAAAATTCATGTGGGATTGAAGATAGTCTCAGCCATACCGGGGCGTAGGTGAAGTCCTCCTTTTTCGGGCTGAATATCTCCATCCAGAAGTGGAGAAAAAGGCCTACCAAGTTGTAAAATTACGACCCTCCTTCAAAGATGTGATTTTTGTCCTCCAGGTTGTGAAATATTATTGTAAAGAAGCCTTTTGATCCAAGTTGGAGGTCATAGTGACCCTTGGGATTCCACCAGTGTTGAATCCATTTGACAAGGTCTTTTTCTGAGGGCCATAGCCCTAGGAATTTCCCTATTAGGGAAAAATCCCTCATGTACTCTTTTTGATCTTCTATTCTCAGAGAGATGATGATATATTTGGGGGACATCGGAGCTTGAAGAATGAATTTGTGGGGTTCCTAGGTGCGATTAGTTTTTGGGTGACTGGTTTCTAGATCGGTTTTCATCAGCTTCTCCTTCGACATTTCTTCCTCCTAGATTATTTGTCGCAATCCTTCCAAGAGTTTGAAGGTCAGATGTTTGAAGTGGTTGGGGCCATGCTCCTTTACCGTAATGGTGTTGTAGGAGGGGACCAAGTTCCCCCCTCCCTCGGTCTCCATGCATGCAACAGTATTAGAGAAAGCGATTGGGTTCAAGTTCGAAACCCTAGATGCTCTCTTGTGATAATAAATTTGTTTTCGCTATTTTCTTACCTAAGGAAACAAATTCATATTCTATCTCTTCACATTTTCCTTCCTTTTCCTTCAGTTACATTCTCACCACTTTTTTTTGTCCTTCTTGCTTATTCTAACTCAACTTTTAGGTTCATGATAGTCTTTTGTGTTTCTTCAAGGATTTTTTATATTTTGGATTTTCAATCACGATCCTATTCTTCATATTTTTTTGTACTACTCCTTTTGCTTCAAATTATTTTTCCTAACCTTATTTATTTCCTTAAGGGACACACGATTTCTTCTTCAATATCCACCTCCCCATCTATTTCAAAATTTTCTTCTTCCTCTAAATCCATCATTTCTTTCCCTTTAAATTCATCAATATTTTTTTGTATGGTCATGCAAAGAGTTTCTTCTCTTTAACTACAAAGATACTTTCATTGCTCTCTTTGGATGAGTCACTAACCCCTTTTGAGTATAAAATGAAGATAGAGCACATAGAGCAATATAATTTAATGATTTTTTAATGAACCATAGAACTTAAGTGTGATTCTATGTTATATGAGTATGTATTTGTATTGATTTTGGAAGTTAATGCATATAATACAAAGTCTTGTTTCTCTATGGATTTTAATGTATTCTGAGTTGAATGGATATACGTTTTAATGGTTAAGGATTATTACTCTTCATTTCAATATGAATGAATCTATGTATGAAATATTGAGAGTTTTATTTATATTACGAGATGGTCTTAGTGATTTTCATGGTGTCTCGAGTGAAACATTCTTAGGTCCTCGACTGAAGATTGAATATGTTGATGCCTAGGAGTTTTGTTTGTAGAATATTGAAAAACCCTATGTATTCAACCCACCACCAATAAGAGAGATGCACTCCAACAATTTTTCTAGAAAGCAATGGATGCATCTGGGCATGGGAATGATGGTAGTCGTGAAATATCTCTCCACTAGTAAGAATCCTTGGAGTTTACAACATTGATATTTCCTAGCCAATAGCACTAGAGACCTAGAAAGAAGTGGAATATTCTAAAAGATACATTGCAGAGAAGGGGGTTCATTTCGTTGGGTTTTGCAAGCTAAAGGGGAAAGAGATCTAGTAAACTAGAATTGTTTTGTGGTTAAGAAAACTATGAGAGCTTGATAATTTTCTTGTTTGCATTTTAGAGTCAACCTAGGACCCATCCATGTTAATTCATAGCCTTGGCTTAGGGGTGGCCTATGGTAAATAGTTTATGTACAAAAAATATTAATTTTGGGTGTAACATCCAATGTCTACAGCCAGGTGAAGCTATTGCTTAAAGATAATTTTTCTATGTGTTTTATCTTTAAGTGATATTTCCACCGTGTATTAATTATCTATGTAATGTGTTTATAATTTCCATAATTGTTGTTAACATTGTGCATATCATATTAAACATGTATTTTATATATTTTCATGTCTCTTGAATACTGCATGTTGTTGTACAATGTTTCTTGATTATTGAAGAATGATATCAAAAAATTTGAATGCAACCAAGAAAATGAATTTAGGGTTATCTGGGTAGATGGGTACATCACTTAATGGAATTTGAGAATTTTTTAGGTTTGATAGTCATGAATACATTATAGATTGGTATCAAAATGCTAGTTGTAGTGCTTGATCCATATGGACTAACATGGGTGTGAAAATTCATATTTTCACAAAGCTCGAGCGAGAGGGTTCTTGGATGAGTCACGACTGGAGGTATTTTATTTAAAATAAGCATTTTTTAGAAAATTGGAAAAAACGGAATTTATTTATATATTGACTTCAGCGATGACATGGAGGCCATAAGTCGGGTGACATAGTGGTGGTGACATGAACTTCCATGGTGGTAGGTCCATGGTGGCAGCAGGGACAGGTTGACTATTGTGAGCGTGAGTGGTGACATAGTGCCACGACAGGAGGGGTGGAAAAATGATACCACAAGTTGTATAAGATATTTTATGATTGATTTTACAAATGTTCCAAAATATTTGTAATGGATGTGGAGCTTCCACGAATACCAGGGTGGTATGATGATGTTAGATATTTTTCTCTTTGTTAGCCTCCCAATCGTTTCAACCTCCAATATCTACATTAACGATTGGTCAACATCGATACTCCCTAGTCAGATATAGAGAGAATGAATGATGCTTGCCAAAAGGATAAGGATGTGGTATGGGACTAGAACATCCTGACAACCAAATAATGGTTTCTATGTGGCATTGGGTGGGGTTGGTGTTGTAATATAAATTAAAAAAAGAAAGAAAATAAAGAGATGAAATGGGAAAGGAGAGAGAGAGAGAGAGAGAGGATATATTGAGGGAATATGTTTAGTTAGGTCTAGGGTGGATAGATGGGTTACATGGAATCCACATCAACATCCATGTTAGCATATTGAGGTAGATGATAGCCTATGTTTAAAAAAGAACCAATTCTAGAGCTAAAATCATATTTTTTCCATGCCAGGAGAAGAATAACTGATATTGAGATGAAATTTTTTGGGTTATGTCCATGGTGAATAAATATACAAAAGTGTCAGTGAGGACCACTAGCCATTTTTGCTTGAATTTTCTGGAAAGTTCAAAACTAAAGATGTATATTAAGCTCAACGGTCGATACCAGAATGAGATGAAACTTTTATGGAGATTTTAAAAAGAATACATGAAAACACCCAATGAAGGAATTGGCCAAATTCCAAGGGGTTTGGAATTGAGATGCTGACATTTTTCGGGGATTTTTTGGATTTTTGGAGGAATAAAAGGGAACCCAAATAAAAAAAACTAGATAATTTTGTGTACATCACATTTTATATACTAATAAATCTAGGCCACTTTCTTTTAGTGAAGTTTTTCTATAAGTGCACAGTATGGGAGATAATTAGTTTTCCTAAAAATTCCAAGTTTGGAAAAAATGTGATATAGATAAAGTTGTAGATTCCAAATTATTGTAGAATCTTTCTAGAGAAACATATGCATAATATGATTTTTTTTTGTGTTCACAATCATGAATATTAACAGTTTTGGATACACACTTTTTCTTTTTTGTTGATGTATTTTCTTTTGTAGTTGACAAAAGTTTTCCTGCTAGTCAAATTGTACCACTGAAGAAGATGCACAAATTGGGTGAAAAGGGATTTTTTAGGAAGCCATAACTTTCATCTTGGAGATCAAATCAGAGAACATGAATAGTCATTGGATATCTAAGTCATAGGAGAATAATAATTAAATACTATAATTTTTGTAAGTATCATATGATTCTTCATGAATTTATAAGAAAAAGATCATATATAATTAAGTGACAATTTTTTTTTATAATATGCACAATTCTAACAAAAATCGTTTCTTGCACATTTTTTAAAATTAGGGATACAAGAAGATACATTCAAGGTCAATATTGTATATTAGAGATACGGAGGATTCACACATATACTATAGTCATGAGAGATAATCCAAAGGCCAAAATATTAGTTTGGGTAGTGAGGAGACATAATCTAATGCATAAGGGAGCATGGTGCAACTATAAGAATTGGTAGAGACTATGAGGAATTTGAAAATGGAATTGCAAAGTTCTAAATATGATAATGAGAATATACTAAGAGATTTTTTCACCGTGGGTGTTAAGAGTTTTGACATTTGGAGGATGAAAATAATTAGGGACAAAAGTTTTGCAGAAGGGAAAATTTTCTATCGAGTAAACACCATTTTCATGTTTTTAGAACCCACAAACCCTCCGCACAACATTTTTGGAGACATGGTGCACAATATCCTTTATTAGGTGAA
>JASDQU010242168.1:57281-67344 GCA_032191745.1 Picea mariana
GGTTACATGGAATCCACATCGACATCCATGTTAGCATATTGAGGTAGATGATAGCCTATGTTTAAAAAAGAACCAATTCTAGAGCCAAAATCATATTTTTTCCATGCCAGGAGAAGAATAATTGATATTGAGATGAAAGTTTTTGGGTTATGTCCATGGTGAATAAATATACAAAAGTGTCAGCGAGGACCACTAGCCATTTTTGCTTGAATTTTCTGGAAAGTTCAAAACTAAAGATGTATATTAAGCTCAATGGTCGATACCAGAATGAGATGAATCTTTTATGGAGATTTAAAAAAGAATACATGAAAACACCCAATGAAGGAATTGGCCAAATTCCAAGGGGATTGGAATTGAGATGCTGACATTTTTCGGGGATTTTTTGGATTTTTGGAGGAATAAAAGGGAACCCAAATAAAAAAACTAGATAATTTTGTGTACATCACATTTTATATACTAATAAATCTAGGCCACTTTCTTTTAGTGAAGTTTTTCTATAAGTGCACAGTTTGGGAGATAATTAGTTTTCCTCAAAATTCTAAGTTTGGAAAAAATGTGATATAGATAAAGTTGTAGATTCCAAATTATTGTAGAATCTTTCTAGAGAAACATATGCATAATATGAATTTTTTTTGTGTTCACAATCATGAATATTAACAGTTTTGGATACACACTTTTTCTTTTTTGTTGATGTATTTTCTTTTGTAGTTGACAGAAGTTTTCCTGCTAGTCAAATTGCACCACTGAAGAAGATGCACAAATTGGGTGAAAATGGATTTTTTAGGAAGCCATAACTTTCATCTTGGAGATCAAATCAGAGAACATGAATAGTCATTGGATATCTAAGTCATAGGAGAATAATAATTAAATACTATAATTTTTGTAAGTATCATATGATTCTTCATGAATTTATAAGAAAAAGATCATATAGAATTAAGTGACAATTTTTTTTATAATATGCATAATTCTAACAAAAATCGTTGCTTGCACATTTTTTAAAATTAGGGATACAAGAAGATACATTCAAGGTCAATATTGCATATTAGAGACACGGAGGATTCACACATATACTATATTCATGAGAGATAATCCAAAGGCCAAAATATTAGTTTGGGTAGTGAGGAGACATAATCTAATGCATATGGGAGCATGGTGCAACTATAAGAATTGGTAGAGACTATGAGGAATTTGAAAATGGAATTGCAAAGTTATAGATATGATAATGAGAATATACTAAGAGATTTTTTCACCGTGGGTCTTAAGAGTTTTGACATTTGGAGGATGAAAATAATTAGGGACAAAATTTTGCAGAAGGGAAAATTTTCTATCGAGTAAACACCATTTTCATGTTTTTAGAACCCACAAACCCTCCGCACAACATTTTTGGAGACATGGTGCACAATATCCTTTATTAGGTGAAAAAAGGATGATATAAGAACCATCTCAATGTATGCTAGGATCTCTTTAACTATTTTTATTTGAATTCCACTAAAATATTCTTTGTGGGTATATATTTCTTCTAGGATGATTTATGGGTGGAGGGTTTGGTGTGATTTGAATATTGTGTTTCCAGAGTTTTTTTTTGTGTGTCCTAAAAAGTGGATTTCTTGAAATTATATCCATACATATAAAGGAAATTCCATGTATTCTTGTTTGGGTGCTTTACTGGTCATTTCATTTTGAAGGGTTAGCATGGATATATTCATAATTATGAGTTTATATGATTTTATGATATATGATAGAGAAGGAATAATGCGATAGGAATTTATGATGGAAAGAAATATAAATATAAGCTCTATATTTTTATTGTTTATTGAGTTCATATTGATTAATGAACCAATAAAATTGTATACCTGGACTTGCTCTGTGATCTTAGTGTGTTTCTGACTCATGATATGTTATAAATTGTGTAAACCTTTCTACCATTATATGTTCTTAGTTTTTTTCCCACCTTCAAAGATGATCTAACGATGTATTTGGAAACTAAGAGGATTGATAGAGTTACATATAGATTAAGAGGCCATAAATCATTTCCAATTATTCCATGCAGCAGACCGATGGATTTAAAGAATGTTGTTATCAATCAATGTTATCGTAAACTAGTTCAAGATGATGTAGGTGTTAGATTTTCATTAGTTTTGTTAACATTATATTTACCATAAATTTTGGTATTCTTTTAACATTCAATAACCATACACTAAAATATATAAGAAACATATAAACAAGTACAATACGACACAAATATTTATCCTGGGAAAACCCAAAACTCGGGGAAAAACCCAGCCAACTTTTCATAGAGAGAATATTCCAATACAACCATGAACAAGATCTATTCACAAGAGAAAATTAAAAATGAAGAAACCTTGAAAACAAATACTTATATCTTATTATTATAAAACCCTTGAGAGGGTAGACAACTGAGTAGTACCACAAAACTAGAATGAGATAGGTACATAACTAGAGAAAGATAGTGCACCACATAAATGGAAACTAGTAACTGAAATTGAAACTATAAATGCAACTGTAACTACAAATGCAACTGGAACTAGAACTGAAACTGTAACTAGCACGAAGAAACTGGGAAGCACCACCCAATCTTATCAAAATGTTTACAAAGGTAGCACAAAAGAGAAACCACCAAGAGCCACCAAGAATACACTTCCCAAGTAGGACACACTCTCCAAGACAACGAAAAACCATAAATAGTGAAACTACTCGAACTGGAGCTAAAACTCCCTAGTGCACACCATAGAAGGGGAATTGTGTGATTGTACAAATGAAATGAACCAAACTTGTATTTATACTAATTTTGGCACGTATCTGTGGATGCCTTCTTATTCTAGGTCTTCACATTTACTTTATTATTTTTGTGTGTCAACTTCTCTTCGTGGAAATTATATTTCCACTTTAATTATTTCCTTGTGGTATTGGTGGATTTAGCTACTATCATTCCATTAGCCAGCGTCATAGTCAATAATCTTTATAACTATGAAAAAATCAACTAGTAGCACATAGCTACTACCATTCCATGATATAGAGTTATAGTCTCACGATGAATCTAGTAGCACAAAGCCACTCCCATAGTCTCTAACATGACTATGCTATGAATTTTTTCTTATTCTAGTAGTCCCATTCACACCCATACACTAGGAAATACTAATACAATACTCCCTTGGTCGCTCTACATGACTGATCTGGGAAACCCTTGTCCAAAGGGAAATCTTCTAGAGGAGAAACATCACACCTGCCTCTCAACGAGGGTGGACATTATGCATGTCACGCAAAACTTATCTATGAAGTACACATACTTCACTCTAGGCTTGGTTAGAATATTTTCTAGATGCTCATATGTGGGTATGTACCAAATATCCACAACTCCTCTCTGCACCATGTCTTAGATGCAATGGTATTTGATCTCTATATTCTTTGACTTGTCATGAAAAATATGATTCTAGAAAGCTTCACACAACTTTTGATTATTACTATGTATCAAAGTTGGCTCTAACTCTAGATCAAGTAACCCTGCAACAAACTTCCAAAGCCACGTTGTCTCATGGATTGCAAAGTTGGATGCTATATACTCTTCCTCTCTTGTATTTTGTGCCATTGATGTCTAAATAAACATCCTTGTTGATGCCCAAAAGCATAACATAAAATCCATGCCGACAAATGAGTTGCAATGCATTATTACTTATGGATATATTAATAATACTAAATAGGTGGGACCCCTTTGGAACATTAATAAGGAAGAGAAATGGATCCTCTTGTAAATATCTTCAAGCTGCGCTAATGATTACCTTACATGAAGAATTTCATAGTTTGTAAATAAAAAGAAAAGATACTAACCTAGTTCTATTTGCAGTTAATGGATGTTGGGTGTATTAGCAATTTGATTTTAAGGGAAGGAAATTTTTATTTCATTAGATGATTTTTGCTACACGTAGGCTTTGACATATTATTCAAATACTAAGTGTAGGTTACATGCAATCTTACAATATATTTGGGAAACTAATTGTTATGTTGTTTAGTAATCCTCCATTATCAAGATATCTAGTTCATGTTTACTTCAATGCTAAGTGTGTGATGGGCATATAATAGATTAGATTCATGTATCAACCTTGAGCTCGACTCTTGATGTTGGAAATTTGTGTGGAAAATAGTTAAAGTATGGTGGACGTATGTTTGGAAGGAATTTTTGGACGTTAAGTGTGCTCTATCATTGGTTGTGATTGATGGAATTGAATGTATAATATGAGAAGCGATGTACATTTGCTACAAGTCATTCTTACCCTACCTCGAAGATGCCACCTTCACTATTATTTCAGACTTGTTTTGGGTGCTCTAGTTAGTAGAGCCTCCATTGTTCTCGGCCCTCGGTGGAAAAGTAATTCTTCTCTGTAGTTTCCTAGTATTATTCTTACAGGTATGTGGATTTTACCTCTTTATTCATCAAATATGTCGGCTCTTCTCAAGATAAAATCATATTTTTGTCTCTTAGAGTTTTCATGAAGAATGTGTTTTTTTTCCAAAGTTTACAATGAATTTCTTGAGAGCATTATGGCCAAGTAAAAATGCATTTCAATTTGGGTTTCTTTCCTTTTATTATTTGAGCAATTCAAACTAGAAATATTGTTCAACATTCTATTTTTTGAGGTATATGGTTGTGTTGTGCCTAGAGAAAATGTTGGTATTAGTGGGATATGACTGTTGGAAAATGTCTTATGGGTGAATACGTTTAGTCTCGCTCACATTTTATGATTAATTTTCAAGGGTTTTTCTCTACAAAAGGGAAAATAGCAGTCGAGGTTTTGTGAGAATATTATAATACCTTCACCCCATTCCCATACCTTAGAATATGTGTAGTCCTCTCGTACTATTATTACCACTGTTTGCAAATTTATGAAGGCCTATGTAGTTTGATTTTCTCTCACTTTGGAATTTTGTAAAAAAAAGTAGTGATCGGAAGAGTTTTTTATTTTTCCGATTGCAACCAAATTTCAACCTTATTCACACTATCTATGCTACAGGCCATGTTTCCCCATCCAATACGAATGGTCAAGTAATAAATTAAAACTCAGATTCAAAATATTATTTAATTATTTGACCCAACCATTGGAAGATTTATTAAACCAACAAAATCGTGGCTCACTTTGTTATTTATCCATGAGGGATTTTGGTCAAATTTTGAAGTTAGTGTGGATTTGATGAAGTAATGACTACTAGGCTCAGATTGGGGTTTTGAACCCAGTTTTTTTTTGCAACTGTTATTTTGGGGTTATGGTGTAATTTTTATAATGCACAATTGTTGGATTTATGATTCATTTTTCATCCTTTCATGATGAATTTTATAATTGAGTCCAAATTTTTTTTTTCAATAGAACACTTCACCAGTTTAAAAGGAAATCTAAGGTTTAAAAAAAAAATGAAACTTACAAAGTTTGATGGTTCTGATATTTCCCTTGATTTTGATATTAGGAAGATTAAAAGTTGCCATGTCATAGACCCTGCATGTTGAGGTTTTAAAGAAAATGGATATGGCACAACGAAATTTGGTATTTGGGGGTTTTATCATTTTAGCATGGAAATAATTGGCTTGGGTTTTATCATTTGTGACAAGATGTTTTTGTCATACAGTTGGCTTAGGTTGATGGACAGTTGGTATGGATTTTTGGTTGTCATTGATGGAAACCATTGGAGAGTTATATTGTATATTGATCTCAACCCCTAGTGATTGATGTCAACCTTTGGAGAAATTTCGGTAGCTAATTTATGTAGCACAAAGGTTTGGGTAATGGACCCAAGTTTGTTTGATGTATAATGGTATGTGTTTTAATATATTTGAAGGTAATACTATTCTATATCGATATTACATGTCATTCCATTTCTGGTGGTATGTGGAACATCACATAACTCCTCACGGTTAGAGAGTTATGGCCATGATAAGTTGGAGAACCTGGGTTTGGGTAATGGACCCATGTTTTTTTTATGGATAATGGTATGAGTTTTGTTATATTTGCAAGAAATAATATTCTAGATGGATAGTACATGGCATGCCATTTCCATTGGTATGTGGAACGTCACATAACTCGTCATGGTTAGAGAGTTATGGCCATGTGAAGTTGGAGAACCGTCATGAGTCATCTAGAAGCCCCAAAAGGTCAAAGTAGCCAAAGTGGTTTAAGAGATTTTAGAAGATAAATAATAAAGTGAAGTGATGAGTGTACTATAAGTGAAAGTGAATAAAAAATAAATTATTTAAATAATAAAGTTAATGGAGAAATTACTAAGTGGACAAGTGGTTAGAAGTGGGTTAGCCCTAAAATAAGGAAAGTGGTTTAAGATGGTTAGAAGGTAACCCCTTGAGTTAAAGTGAAGTGATGAGTGTACTATAAGTCAAAGTGGATACAAAATAAATTATTTAAATAATAAAATTAACGGAGAAAGTACTAAGTGTACAAGTGGTTAGAGGTGGGTTAACCCTAAAATAAGGAAAGTGGGTTAAGATGGTTAAAAGGTAACGCCTTGAGGAAGCTACATGAAAGTATAAATAAGGGGCAAGACTCTCTCATTTTAATAACACTTGAGCATATTGAATAACTATAGGTTACTGAGGTAGTCAAAGGATATCTAAGCCAAATCTCAGAGGGAAGTTGAAGTAAAGAAGGCTGAAATTCAAGGGAGGATAAATTCTTTCGATGATGCTTTCTAAGGTATGTTATGTATAGGTCATCTCACCATTTTTTAAATAAAAATTTTTCTAGAATGATTCAAACCTTGAAATTGTGATGAAACTGAGGAAACATATCCAATTATTTGTGATATAAATTTTAGCTTATGGGTAGTTGTATTTTTGGAGTTACACACTGTGGAAAATAGGGTTTGTGGCTAGTCCTGAAACTAGTCTAAAACAAGGGTTTCAGGTAAAATGGTCATAAATTCATCATAACATATCCAAATTCAGTAAGACCAAATGTATTGGTTAGAGTACAATATTCAATATTATGTGTACAATTTTCAGATCCATACAAAAAATATTCCATGTGGGGCATGCTCTACAAATTCACTTTCTAGAATAAGCCATAATTCATCAAGGTATGCCATTTTTTCTATAACTCATTTTATGAGAGGTTACAAGTAGTGAAATCCAGAGGAATTGCATAAAAGACACTGAAGAACATTATGTACCATTTTCAGATCTTTATTCATTACAAATACATAGCTATGATTATTGCAAGTTAGGGTTTTTGACTAATCCAAAATTAGTCATGTGAGAAATCAGAGAACTCAAAGTTTGAGAGAAATTAAAGAACTTGAAGTTTGAGAGAAATCCATCAAAAGTTGGATGACATTGATCAACACAATATTTTTTTGTTAATTTCATGTCAACTCACATATTTTAAAGATGCGGCTAAGGAGCCACATTGGGTTCAATCCATGAACCAAGAGATTGACTCCATTGAGAAGAAAAAGACATGGGATCTTGTCGATATTACCAGACACAAGAAAAGTATTGGTGTCAAGTGGGTTTACAAAACTAAACTAAATGAAAAGGGATATATTGAAAAACATAAGGCAAGACTTGTTCCCAAAGGATTCTCACAATAACCAGGTATTGATTATGGTGAAACGTTTTCTCCAGTAGCAAGGTTGGACATTGTAAGGACTCTCTTAGACATAGCATCTCAACACAAATGGAAAGTATACCATATGGATGTCAAGTGAGCCTTCCTAATGGTGTCTTAGAAGAATAGCTTTATGTGGATCAGCTGCCTGGATTTGAAGTCATGGAGTATCTAGCCAAAGTCTATCAGTTGAACAAATCCGTGTATGGCTTAAAGAAAGCTCCAAGAGCATGGTACAACAAAATTAATACTTACCTGATCAAGAGTGGTTTCAACAGAGGCCAAAATGAGCCAACTCTTTACACCAAAACTAATCAACATGGTAAAATTCTGATTGTATGTTTATATGTTGATGACATGATATATACTAGCAATCTTGAGTTAACAAGTTTTAAACATTCCATGCAATCTAAGTTTGAGATGACAAATCTTGGCATCATGAAATATTTCTTGGGGATTGAGGTTGACCAATCAACCAAAGGCATTTTTGTCTACCAGCAAAAGTATGCAGTAGACATCATCAAAATATTATGCATGGAAGACTGCAATCCAGCTGAAACTCCTATACCCCTAGGCACAAAATTGAGAAAGAAATATGAATGCCCTACAACAGACCCTACCCTATACAAAAGTTTAGTAGGCAGTTTGTTGTATCTTACAACAACTAGACCTAATATTATGTATGCATCCAACCTTGTTTCTAGGTTCATGGTATCCCCCAAAGATTCTCACTAGAAGATGGAGAAAAGGATTCTGAGATATGTTGCGGGAACTCTCAATTTTGTCTTATGGTACACTCAATATGATGATAACCATCTCTCTGGTTTCATAGACAATGATTTTTCAGGAATCCTAGATGACAGGAAAAGAACCTTAGGACATGTTTTTCACCTGGGCACTAACGTGATTTCATGGGAATCAAAGAGGCAACCCATTGCATCAATATCTTCTGTAGAGGTAGAGTATGTTCCTACTATCTCAGCTTCCTGTCAAGCTGTGTGGCTGAGAAGAATATTGAATGATATGTCACATACAGAAAAGGAGCCAACTCCTATCTTCTGTGACAACACCTCAGTAATTTCTCTATCCTAAAATCATGTGTTTCACAAGAAAAGAAAGCATATTGACACTCGTTTTCACTTCATACGTGAGCTAGTCAATAATTGTGACATAGCACTTCAATTTTGTGGCTCTCTAGATCAGCTCACAGATATTTTTAGAAAGCCACTCAGAAAATCAGTTTTTTATTTTTAGAGACAACACTTGGGCATTATCAGTGCTGATGTTTGTAACTGTTGATTTTAAGAGGGAGTGCTAAATATATATGTAATCTCAATAGTATGTGAGTGTACACTGTGACTGTACACATCCAACTGTCCTTAGTGGATCCTTCTAAGTTGGTACTTAGTGGGACAACCTGCCTCACCAATGGTGGAACCATATACTCCTCCTAATGATATGGATCATCAATTCCATATAATTGCATGCCCTTTACATCGGTCAAAGTATCATGGGAACATGTTGGTCTCTTTTTGGTCACTACAATGTTTCTGGGTAGGCCCTTTTGGCTCTATCGACTCTTTCTGATGATCTGAAGAGTGATAAACTAAACCATAGGAATATGTACAATCATATTTAAAGCCTTATGTTCCTTACAATCAATATCCATATGAGATACTTTGTATCTTGCAAAAGTACCCTTCTTTCTAGAAGGTGTTAACTTCATCCTCTTCTCTTTTGGTACATGGATGTGTATGGTCATGTGCAAGGTTCTATGTATGTATAGCCTTCTTCATGTATCATCTAGAGATCATCTAATATGTTTCCTCCTGCAAATGTCATTATATATCCCTCTTAGAGCTATCACCTGTGACCTGCCCAGAACAAGAAACAAGAACAACAACATCTCCATGATAACCTCCATGGAATTTACATGATAACCTGCTTGGGACAAATTCAACAACCATGAACATATCTTAATTTCATTTGGTAAATAATTGCATCATTAGTACATGATGATCATTTTAATAAAAATATTCAAGTGTCACTAAACATTTGATAGCAACAATAGTAATATAATTCAAAAGAATATTATTCTAGTTACAACACTTAGTTAGGTTGCAACATTACAAAATATCAAAACTGATACAAAAACTTGTAGTTCAGTTGTTGTTGTCCTATTTGAGTTGTCATATATTGTACGAGGTGTTGTCGCTATTATCTACAACTCTTGAGATTCCTCTAAGTGTACTAGATCTAAGATCCCTTTGGATCTACTATCACTGCCTAGATAAATGTCCTCTTTCCAAATGTACGTCTCCTACAAACACCCTCATCTTATATCCAAGTGCACCACTGATATTTTTCTTCTAATATGAGAGATTACATATGTTGGACACACCTACCGCACTTAGAGGGGTGGGTGAATGAGTGTGGGGATC
>JASDQU010242169.1:58036-70895 GCA_032191745.1 Picea mariana
TAATATTTAGGGTCTTTACACAAGGTGATGGTGAAGGGAAGTCTTTGTTGTACCTGGAACAGATGATGGTCAAACTTGCTCGGGATCCTTGGAGGGTAAATCCACAATCATTGCATGGAAGATTGCACCAAGGCGTAAGTCCATTAAGCAAGTTTCCATCGTAACTGTTCCACCCACTCATATCCTATCCCCTTCTTGACTTGATCACACAATGTTGAATTTCATCACCAACTAGTACGGTCATCGAGAGAAGGTTTGTTTGCTTGTTGGCATTTCTATATTTTTAGCATGTGTTGTTGTTTTAATAATTATTCAAAATTGAGCCTATAGACGATAAAGGTCTTCACTAGTAATGTAGGATGCAGGGGTTGCCTCTGGAAGAAGGCTACCAAAACTTACCTCCTAACTCAACAAAAGACACCTACCGTGGAGAGGTAGAAAATCAATCTGACTCTGGGAGTGATTCTACTGCTTTGTTAGAAAATTATGAAAGAGCCTTTCTTGCGGTTGAAAATCCCACTCCCCACACTACACTTGTGTCGACAGCTCCTATTGAACCAATTTTTCTTTTCTTGGACTAACTCGGTAACGTTATAGAAGAATAAGTCTCGGGTTCACCTGAGAGGTCAGCTATCAAGACATATATCGTATATACAGAACCCATTTTTGGTGATGACTATATGAATCCCATTCATCCTACTACCATAGTATATACACATAGAAAACCTACTCATTCTGTATGGAGGACTCCATCAGGGCCTGATCGTTATGAGAATTTTGAATACATTCCACAACCTCTTAATCTTCATGACACTCCTGCTGCTGAGGCGGGACCATTCGATCAAACTATTGATCACCGCATCGAACAGGTTATTAATCCTACTGTCATGTCAGCACAAGTCCATATTAATACTAGATTCATCACCTCTACTCATACCCAAGGCACTCCAACCACTACTCTTACCTTTACACATTTTCACTCTATAGCTCCTCATGTTCCACAGAATCCTGTTGGAATGACTTTGCACCAGAGAATGCCAACCCTTGCTAGACAGAAACAATCAAATTCGATACATATCCCAACTGGGGGGAAACCAACATATAGTGGACCAATCCCTCCTGGAGGACAAACATCCTATAGTGGGCCTACCCCTCCTGGGGGAAAGCCACCTCTACATGTTCCTTCCAAAGGACAACCTCCCTTTATTAGTCAAACCCCGGTTGTAAATCAACCTATGGAAGGGGGGAAACCTTCTTATACTGGGAACCCTTCACAATATCGGGGAGTATCTTCAGGATGCACGTTTACTCAAACCTACCCTAGGGGAAAATCATACCCTAACCCACAAGGAGGAGTCTCAAATCTTGTTCCTTCTGGACTATCCTCTGGACAACCTTATCGGGGTGTCCCAAATCCTACTTGGGGTCCTTAAGGAAAACAACTGTATCCTCCCCAAGGGTCTAATGTTTATCCTCCCCATGGGGTTTATGTGTATCCTCCTCAAGGACAATTTTATTACCCCCCTCAAGGGAAAACTATTTATTCCCTACAATCGAATCAATCGACATATGCCCCGCAGAATCCACTGGGTTTTCCCCAACTCATGAATGTTCCTCAACCATCATTAAATCCTATTTATCTTGGACAACAACAACCGTATGTAGGAGGACCTGCTGGATAAAATTACCCATCTCAATGAGTTTATGGTCCTACTGGTGTCCCTATGCCACACCAAAATCACCCTCAATTTAACCGACAATTACCCTTTCTTGCTAATCTGGATCTCCCAGACTTGTCTCGATTGACCAACGATCCCATACAACACTCTCCTTTTTGGCCAGTGATTCCTTATAAATTACCTTCTGACATCCCAAAGTTTGACGATAAACCTAGAGAAGACCCAAATAACCATGTGATGACATTCCATTTATGGTGTTCATCAAACTCCTTAATGGATGATTCTATTTGTTTACATCTCTTCCAATGCATGCTTATAGTCTCAGTAGTCAAGTGGTACATTGAACTTCCACGTGGTTCTTTTCAATATTTCAATTCCCTTTCCATTTCCTTTCTCACGCACTTCCAACTACCCATATGTTATGAGACGAGCACTGAACTCTTGAACACCCTTTGTCAGACCAACTTCATGCATATCTCTGATCACATTCATGAGTGAAGACGATGGTGAAGGTTGATCAAAGAAATTATTCATGACAAATTATTGGCGGAATGGTTCACTAAATATCTGTTACCATCGATTTCTCGTGATGTTTCCATGAGTAGTGTAGTCACCAAGCGAGAATCCATTGCCTAGGATTAGTACTTGGATTTGGTTTATTCACAATTTGGTACTTTGTACAAGTTGATTCCCAATGTTACCTGTGCCACTACCGATCTATCCAAACCTTCATCCACATCACATGCAGATGGAGTTATTGGCACCGCCAAAACCCAATCTACTTCATAGTCAACTAGAACCATAAATAAATCTGCTTCAGCACCCGTTCCCAGATTGACCTCACTCTCCTCTACCTCCCTCCCGACTCAAGTCTCTGAGGTGAATGAAGTTCAATCTACCCCTTCACAACAATCTAGCGGTAAGAAGAAGAAAAAAAACAAACCCAAGAGAATAATAATAATGAACAACCTAAAACCCAAACTCCACCACCTACTACCAAAAAGAAACCATAGCAGAAACCAAAATTCCCATGTTGTATTTTTGGTGGCAATCATTAGACCCAAGACTGTCCACATCGTGATGAATTTGCAAAATGTTTCAAGCGTAATTCCTAGTCCACTGTGTTAACATGACATTTTCCTCAGTAGAAATCTATGGTTCCTCAAACCCCCTCCACAGGGGGCATTTCCAACCATCCTCCTTGTTGAAACAGACCTTGAATTTTTTATTCTTGAAGATGAAAATCTTGTTTTTTATTTAGTCTTTGTATTTTTCAAATTTCCTAAAACAAGAATTTAATCAGTGATAAATTTGCGATGCCTTTATTTGTTTATTTTTGGACAAAGAATGGAAAAAATCTAAACAAACATAAGTTTTCCAACACATTTTCAAACAATCTTTTAAACAAGCAATAATTTAAAATTAAAGGAATTTTAATTTAAATCGAAAAATCGGGATTCAGAGTTTTGCGTGAACAAATGTTTAACGCAAATTGAATTGCGAAATTTTGATCCCCGATTTCCCGATACTTTAAAACTTAACTAAAACATAATTTACTTAATTCAGAATTAAAAGGGTTTAAACATTAAGTTAATCGCGTCAAAAAATCGGGATTCGCGGTTTTGTGAGATCAAATAATCTTGTCATCATGTTTCTCGATTTCTCGATTTCACGATACATTTAATCCTTAAGCAAAGTTTTGAATTAATCTAATCACTGCTAAGAATGATTAAGAGTTAATTAATTGCATCGCGATATCGGAATTCACAGTTTTGTGAGAAGCATGTTTCATGTCATCAGATTTCCCGAAATCCAGATCCCCGATTTTTCGATTAACGAAATCCCAAAAAGGTCTAATTTTGATTAATTAAGATACTAAAAACTTTTTAATTTAAAATAATACATCGCGATTTCGGCAATCGGGTTTCTTCAATGACAAGTTTCCTCGACATCAAAAGTGTTGAAACTCCGAAAAGCAGGTTTTCAAATTTAATTCAAGATTAACGCTAATTAATCATCCTTCCAAACAAAGCTTAAAGTTAAACTTTCTTTGAGATTCTTTAATGCGTCATTCTCCGATTTAGTAAATTTTTATTATATTTGAAAACACCGTGAAAGCCTAAGTACAAACATTAAATGCATATCTTTGGAAATATCTTTTGCATTAAGAGCCTTAACTTCATAACAGAGGTACGAATCTCAATGTTTTTATGATATATTCGAAGTAAACTTTGAAACGGCTGTATTATCATTTCAAAGCTAAATCACTTTCTGTTACAAGTTTTCAAGTTAAACACAGAGCTATGGCACCCAAAAAGGCGTCGAAGAAAAATGAAGACCAACCAGAAGGTGATATTATCTCCGACACTACCACATCCGGAGTACACTATGTTAAATCATGGACTGGAATTTCTGAAAAACTGGAGGATGAGATTAAGTATGCAGCCACTGATTCGGAAAATCACATCCGAGATATTGTTGAGTATGAGCTTCATAAAGTTGTTGCACGTCTGAGACTTGTCTCATATACCGATATGATCGCCTAGGCTCTGGATAAAGTAGATGTCCCGACCAGAAGTATTCTGAACGAGCAAGGAGCTGTCATCGGCTCATTTAGGCCTGAACATATTCAAGTAATGTATAATCTCTCGCCCAATTATAGACACACTTTTAATTCTGAGTTTTTAGCCGAGTCTCAAAGAAAAGAGTGCATTGAAGCTGGCCAAACATACCCTGACATCATAAGAGGATGGGCCAGAGATGAAAACAAGTTTAGGGCCGATTTACATGGAATTTATGCCACATCTTCCTTAAACGAATATATGGTGTATGCAGCAATGATATTATGTAGACTTTTTGGGAGAAAGGATCCTTGTCACTTTCAAGCGGATTGGACACCTTTTTTAGAGGAAGTTTCAGAGGGACGTAGTTTTAATTGGCACAAAATTTTGTCAGATAACTTTACATCAGAGGTTGTGAATTACAAAGCATCTAGGTCAAAAGGACAACCAGTGTATTTTTATATGTCAGCTTATATCATGGATGCCATTTGTTTTATGACTCCTTTCCCATTAATGAATTGGAGTTCAAATGTTTCTTGCCCAGAGCCTGTTCATAAATATCACTCAGCTCTCTCGGAAGAAAATGCAAAAAATGTTTTTTATGAGGTTTGTCATTATGTAATTATCCCTCTGCACAAAATATTCTTTGGATGCGAACCTCCTTGCATTTCTAATACCATTATAGAAAAACTCAAGTCAGTGGTTGACTGGTTCATTGAGGAAAATTTTTCCTATGTTAGGGTTTATGTTTGTTCCATTCCACCTCACGCACTCCCAAAAATACTACCAGACAGGTTGATATGCAGAGAAGTGGCTTATCAGTTAGTCAAGGGAGGTATTGGGTTAGAATTAAAAGCTCAATAGAAAAAAGCATGGCCATCTTTTCCTGTTTATATCGGAAAATTCATTTTATTAAGCTTAGGCCATTCTAAGGCAGAGGCCGAGTTGTTGTACGAAGTGAAATTAGCAAGCATAGAGAACAGGAACACGACCCTTACCAAATAATTAGTCGGCATTACATACAATGTAATTTAAAAGCATAAGAACATGAAATTTCATTTTATGATGATGTTTGCAAAAATGTTAAGTCTTATGAGGAAGTGCAGAACAGAGTACAAGCCTTGTCACCTGATGCACAGGTGGGATTTGCATATTTTCAAAGACATAGATGGAGCTACCTACCAAAGATTTTACAAGGTGAAATGTCAACTTCATTGCCAGAGAAAGAAACAACTCCTCCAGGGTTTGAAACTGATATTCAGGATAAGTCAAGTGACAAAGATAAGCTGAAAGATCCTGAAATACCTCCTCAGAACACAGAGGGTTCTCAGACAAAAGAACCAGAAATAGGAAAGGAAAAAGGATGGGAAACAAGTCCAATAGTTCTTGATGATATTCCAGAAAATGTTGGAGGAACAGCTTCAAAGGAACTTGGCAGTCCTATTACAGCATTAACTTCACTAAAGTCTACTTTCGGAACCCCTCATGAAGGATCTCTATATGTAAGTGACTTAGAGCCAATCTCGAGAGATGAAATCCCCTCATCCAATTATTTTTTCAGCAAAAAACGAAGAGCTGTCTTGAAACAGGAAATTCATCCTGTAGGAGAAAGAACGATCAAAAGACATAAAATTATCATTGATGGAAAGAAACTCAAAGAAGGAGAATTCTCTACAGAGTTAGCAGGAACCATGGGTGCTATAGCATTAGCTAACACGTATTCTGTAGCAAATATAACAACTATGCTTGAGCAAAAGGATCAAGAAATAATGCAGTTGCAGGACAGATTAAAAGAAAATGAAAGAATTATTGGCTGGGGAATACAAAAGGGTCTAGAACAAGCAAGACTCAAAGACATCCAAGAAATCCAAAAGTTGAATAAAAATTTGGATGAGGAAAAACACATGATACAAGTTACTCAAGAACAGGTTCAGAAGCTGAGCGATGAAAATAAATCTTTGCAAGATAAGATTATTTCAATTACTAATCAAGTAATTGAAATTGAACATTTTAGGATGCAAGCATCAGAGATATATACAAACATTGAAGAAGAACAACAGAAAATATTCTGTAATCTGGAAATCATCCAGAACTATTTTCATGAGTCAAATAAGTCTATGGAAAAGGTAGTTCAGAAAGAAAGAGAAGCTAAAGCAGCAAGGAATTCTTTTCAAAAGGTAATAACTTCTTTACAAAAAGCAGAAATTGGAAAAAACCAGAAATTATCCATTTCGGAACAGGTAAAAGGAGATATAATGATAAAAGTTTGGTAATCAAAATTGACAGAATATAAAGGAATTACAAAAGGAATTAATGAAGATTGTCAAAGGATCTTCAATCTTATTGAAAAAGATTCAATAAATATTGGGACAGAGGTTTTTTATGAGTTATTGGGCGAAGTCAACATTGCCAGGCATCAGCTGAAGTCAAAAGAAGAACTCGAAGAAAGGAAATCAGAAATTTCAAATATTAAATCGATCAACATTGTGGAAATAGATAAATGGATGATAGCTTCAAGTTCAAACTTGGAAAAGATCAAATTCACAGAGAAAACAATAGAAAGCCAGTTGCCAGGCCTACAGAAAAGATTTTTCTCTTTTGAAGCAAATGAAGTACATGAGGCTCCTAGGGTTTTGGTAAAATTTTTGGGGAAATATGTTCAATGCGTTGAAGCAGAAGAAGAAAGTTCATCAACGCAAATTTAAAATTTTGTAAATATTTTTATTTTTAGAATTTTGAAAGAAATTGTAAACGGTTGATATTAGTTTATGTAACTGTAATATTAAGAGGTTGGTTAGTTATCAACGAAAATACTTTGATAGAGAGGTATAAATATAATTTCAAAAGGTTGAAAAAGGGCTTCAGAAATTTTGGAGAAGGCCAATTTTTGTAATATCAACTTTGAAGTTCATCAGAATATAAACCGCAAACAAGCTTCTAGATCCTGCAATTTCGTGACTATGTTTCTTCCCCTGTTTATCATGCTTTGTTAAATTTTCATTTTAATGTGTGTTTCTAACGAGTAAATCAATTTGAGGTTATATACATTGTTGTTTATCATTTCAGATTGGTTTGGATGTTGAATGTATTACAGTCTTTCCTCTGAAATTACTTTAGTAATTTTAAGACCTGTAAAACCTTATGTTCCTTAATATTTCACTCTGTTAGAAATCTTGTTTTTCTTTCATCATTGTTAATTGAAATATAAGATTTTTTCTAGATAAAAGCCTTATATTTCTCTGTATTGTGTTTCATTGTTTACAATTTCAAAATTGTCACAAAACTAGGAAACGACCTTGATTGTGTTTTTACATTACTGTTTTAGATTTTAAAGTTGTTTCATTAATATCATCTCTGAAAATATGAAGTAACCAATCGATAAAAAACCCTTTTACAAACCTTTAAAACCCTATCACCCATGACAGTTCCTAACGGCAGACAACCTAACGTAGAACCTGGTCTTCAGGATCAAATCATCATTGCCCTAAACTTATTTAACACTATTCTACAAACAGCTACCAATAGGACTGAGTTAGAAAGATCATGGGCTGCAATTGAACATGACATTAGCATCCAAGAGCAACAGGAAGCAAGACAGAGACAGTTGCGAAACTGAATCTGATCTAGTCTTTCTTTGTTTCTTCATTTCAAAACCTTTTTATAAAAACCTTTTTCGGATGCCTTGAGGGTATGTTTTATAGCCTTAAAACATAAACTCAGGAACAACATCTTTTTTGGCGTCATTGTCGGGGAACGAAGAAACGAATTATTTCCCTAGGAAGAATGACATTGACACTTTCTGTTGTTGATAGTGAACAAGAACATATAACTTTATAAGGCTAAATTATCTTTCACTTGGCGAATCCATATTAAATAAACTGGCTAGTAGCCGTAAGAACACAAAAAAAAACCCGGATAGAAAACAGACCTCGCCACTCTCTAATCCAGAAAAAATCTTAAAATCAAGAAAATCAATTAAACAAATCCTTTTATCAACTTGTTCTACAGATCAGCCTAATTTTACACAATCAAATTCATCGGAAACTTTTGAACGATCACTTTTGATTTCCCCCTCTTTTGACACTTTTTCTTTTTCGGAAGTTTCGTCTCCAGTTTTCCAAGAATCTTCTCCACACACTGTCCCAACTTCAGTCCCAAACCTAACCATGGCGGCACAAGGAGGTGCTGGAGCTGGAGGTGGTGCTCCTGGAGGCGGTCAAGTACCACTTCCTGGTATTTTTTCCAAAGTGGCTGCTAGATATGCTCCCCTAGTTCTTCCTATTCCTCTTCACGATCTCCCTGAGAACTATATGAAGAGCCTCCTAAAATTTACAGGGGAGGGTGATTTGACTGCACAAGAACATATCAATTTTTTCGATCAATTTGTAGATATACTTGGAATAGAACATGAAGATGTTTATTCCAGATTACTTGTTCAAACTTTTGAGGGACAGGTGAGAACCTGGTTTCGATCCTTACCAGTTGGATCATTAAGAACTTATGAAGAGCTTGAGAGTGCATTCATCAGACAATGGGGTGAGAGAAAAGATCACCTCTACTATCTAACCGAATTCGGATCCCTAAAAAAGAAAAACTCTGAGTCAGTGCTGCAATTCACACAAAGGTTTAATAAATTATACAATAAAATTCCAGCTGGAGTTAAACCTTCACAGCCTTCAGCCAAAGTAACTTATGCTGGTGCTTTTGATCCTGATTTTGCTTTACTATTGAGGGAGAGAAGATCATTAGATCTCTCTAAAATGCAAGATGATGCAGTTGAAATCGAATCCAATATGATGGCATCAGGGAAGCTTAAAGCAAAGACTGAAAATGTAAATAAAGAAAATAAAAAATTTAAAGAACAAAGTGGACCTTTAGGGTCAAGAAAATCTGTTGGAGATAGATTAGAAGAGATGGCTAGGGTCATTCAACAAATCTCAAACAAAATTTCGAAAATGGAGCTAGAAAAACCCAAAAGAGATAATTTTCCTAGAAAAGATTTCCGAAAAAATCCTGAACCTCAGGGACGACATAAAACCATGAAAATGAAGATCAAAAAATTCAAGCACCCTTTAAAAGTGAAGATTATATTGGAGAAGAAGATTTTGGCGATTTTGAAGAATTGGATGAAGATATTAGTAATCTTGGTGATGATAATAAGTCTCCTTATTTATCTAGACAAGATTATGAAGCATCTTTGATTAAAGAAAGTAAATCAAAAGATAAAGTTAACAATAATGTCACTAATGATTATACATATCAAAGTATTGCAGATGATATTATTTCTGACTTACACGGAAAATATAATATGAGACCGAGGAATAAAAAACTCCCTGATGTTCAAACAAAAAAGGGTTTGTTGAGAAACGATACCGATGAGGTAAACCCAAAAGTTTCAGATAAACAGTCTGCAAAAAGAAATACAACTGATAACCCTGTACAGTTAGAACTAGTAGGCACAACCCCTGTAAATACACAAGCTCCGATAAAAGAAAATAAGGTTACATCACAACGTAAAACTGAGAAAAAAGTTATGGAAGCCCACACATTGAGAATGACAAGGCCCTAGGCAACTTTAACTTGGAAAACGAAATAAGCAAGATCAAAATTCCTATCCCCCTTGTCGAATTAGCTAAAAATCCAGTATACTGAAGACAAATAGCCAAAATGATTAATTTTTCTGAAAAGGAAAGTCAGGCCGACACAATTAACTTAGAAGATGATAAACCTATCATAGTTTTCGGTCCACACGTCGAAGGGGCAAGAGATACAGTGGCTCCTTTTTATATCACACTAACTATTTTTGACCACCTTTTACATAATTGTATGTTGGATTTTGGAGCTTCTCATAATGTTATGCCTAAAGCAATAATGGAAAAACTTGGTCTCGAAATCACAAGACCCTATGGTGATTTGTATTCTTTTGATTCAAGAAAAGTTAAATGCATAGGGATGATCAAAGACCTAGTGGTAAATTTGGCCCAGATACCCTCTAAAAGTATCCTTATGGATGTAGTAGTCGCAGATATCCCCCCAAAATATGGAATGCTACTATCTAGATCATGGGGCACTAAGCTTGGAGGATCCCTCCAGCTAGATATGACCTATGCTACAATCCCTGTTTTCGGAGGACAATTTACCCGTCTTTACAGGGAGACTCGATTGGCTTTCACTGTAAGTGACCCAAAAAATCCAAAAAATCATCCAGTGTATATTGCCGATCAAGATTTACGGAACTGTATATTATCATTAGATGATGATTTTGAAATAGATGTAGATGATAAAGATACAGAAGAAAAAATTCAAAAAAAAGAAATAAAAGAAAATATATATAATACTGGTACATGGAAAATGTTTTTTGATGGTGCTTCCTCCTATCTTGGAGCTGGGGCTGGAGTGCTCCTTATTGCTCCTGATGATCAATTTGTAATTCCTTTTTCTTATAGGCTCCAATGGTATATAGATTGTACAAATAATGTATGTGAATATGAAGCTCTAGTACTTGGCTTAGAAGCCGCAAGAAGAATGAAAATTAAAAATATTGAATTCTTCGGTGATGCTGAATTAATCATAAAACAAGTAAATTGGAAATATCAAGCTAAACATCCTAGACTAAGGTCTTATAGAAATTGTGTATGGGATTTAATTCAGAATTTCTTCACTTCTGTGAATTTTCATTTCGTCCCTAGATCCGAAAACCAACAGGCTGATGCTTTAGCTAAAGCTGCATCAACGTTTACACCCCCAATGGCTTTTAATTTAAAATACCATATTCAAATGAGACATCATCCTTCCATACCTGATAATATACAACATTGCCAAGTTTTCGAAGACAATGAACAACTTAGAAAGTTTCTTGAATCCTTAGATGAATTTTTAGAAACATATAACGATCAGGAGAATCAAAATGATCCTATATGGATCATGCAGGAAGGGGAAGATGCAAAAGAGTTTCATGATAAAATAGCTAACCACCGGATGCTTGTTCTTAAAAATAATCAAATTCCCAAAGGTATGATTCCTTTGGAAAGACTCTTTAATAAAGATGACATTCCTTCTAAAACTACTCTACAACCTCAACCAGAAAAGGTTGAAGATTGTAACATAGGAACCGTAGATAATCCCAAAATGGTTAAGTTATCTAAATTTTTATCAGTAGAAAATAAAAACAAATACACAGAGTTGTTAAAAAAATATAAAGATGTGTTTACATGATCATACGAAGATTTGAAAACATATGACATTTCGGTGATAGAACACAAAATACCACTTAAACCAGGTGTCAAACCTTTCAAGCAAAAACTCAGACAGTTTAACCCAATCTTATTACCTATCATTGAGAAAGAAGTTAAAAAGCTTTTAGACACTAAGATTATTGTTCCCTTAATATATTCTGATTGGGTTGCTAATCTAGTACCAGTGAGGAAGAAAAATGGGGAAATCAGATTATGCGTTGACTTTAGAAATGTAAATAAATCTTCTCTTAAAGACAACTATCCTCTTCCAAAAATGGATCACGTGCTTGAATAAGTAGTAGGGGCTACTAGGATGTCCATGATTGATGGTTTTTCAGGATATAATCAAATTGTTGTTAGTGAGCCTGATAAGGAAAAAACTGCATTCACAACTCCTTGGGGTACATTCATGTATTATAAAATGCCATTTGGACTAATGAACGCAGGAGCTACTTTTCAACGAGCAATGGATATTGCTTTTGTTGGAAAACGAGATAAGTTTGTAGTTATATATTTGGATGACCTTACTGTTTTTTTGAAATCAAATGAAGATCATATAATTCATCTAAAACAAACTTTTGAAAAATGTCGTAGGTTTGGTCTTTCATTAAATCCTAAAAAGTCTCATTTAGCCATGTAGGAAGGCAAGTTGTTGGGTCATATAGTATCCCGAGATGGAATCATAATCGATCCTAAAAGATTAGAGGCTATAGAAACATTAGCTATTCCTAGAAATGTTAAAGAAATTCAATCTTTTTTAGGAAAAATAAATTTCTTGAGAAGATTTGTTCCTAACTTTGCTGAGATTGTTAAATTGATTACAGATATGCTTAGGAAGAACAGCGAAGTTAAGTGGACGGCAGAAGAAAAGGCATCCTTTGCCCACATTAAAAAAGTTATAAGTGAGGCACCAGTATTAGCAAGCCCAGACTATCTTAAAGATTTCCTCATTTTTTCATTTGCCTCTGAACATACGCTTGTTGTCGTCCTCCTTCAGAAGAATGAAGAAGGTTTTGAGCAACCCATCGCCTTCTTTAGTAAAAGCCTCCGAGATGATGAGATGAAATACAATATAATGGAAAAGCAAGCTTACACTATGGTTAAAGCATTGAATTCTTTTAGAACATATGTATTACATTCCAAAATCATTGCTTATGTACCCACTAGTGTTGTAAAGGATATCTTAGTTCAATCAGACAGTGATGGTAAGAGAGGTAGATGGCTTGCAAAAATTTAGGAATTTGACTTGGAGGTTAAACCAACTAAATTAGTAAAAGGACAGGGTTTAGCTAAACTTCTAGCTGAATCTAATTTTAGGGCTCTTGGGATAAACAGTGCTCAAGAGGAAGAAGGATGGATAGATATGAATGAAATTGATGATCAA
>JASDQU010242170.1:33208-52789 GCA_032191745.1 Picea mariana
AAAACTTATGAATGAAAGCATTGCGAGATCTAGAACTAGAGGTTCTCCCAGATGGAGGGAGAAGACTATGATGATTACTTGTTCCATTAAACCAGACATATCTCTACATGAGTCATTATATCATCCGCAACATCCATGAGTTGGAGTTCTACATCAGATGAATGCAAAGAATGTTCTCCAGAGAAATTGAATAAAGAGTGTATGAAGAGCAATCTCAAGACTTTGAGACATACCAGAAAGAGACCCTTATATGCAAATAGAAGAAGATAACTTGGTGGAGAACCTCCAGTGCACATCAGAAGCATGGTGAAGATTCTCTATAACATCAAGATGATTACTCAATAGATCAGATCTCATGATGACAGAAGAAGTGCCACATGGATATGTTCTAGTTTCCAACAATGATATACTCTATTGTTCAGAGCTACATGAAGCCTTCACAGAAAATCAGTGTTCCAGACTAAAGTACATTTGAAATCAAGCATTACATTATCCGTGATGAAGTCCAGAAAGGAGAAAGTGGTTCTCCAATACATATCTCCACAAATGAGCAAATAAGAAGACATTTTGGTAAAGCTTCTATCCAAGATGAAAGAGTTTGTGTACTCAATCTAGAGCTCATGGAGACAACTTCCTTATTGAAAAAGGAAGATGTGACTCCTAGGTTGGGAGGGAGCACTGAAAATATTATTGAGGACATTCATTTTCAAGATTGAAAAATAGTCCATCTTGGACAGATGCTTTCCTGTTCGGAAAGTGGATTGAGATTTTTGATGGACAACGATTTCCCATTGTGGTTAACATGGGAAATGGTCCAGATTGTTGATGTATCATAGACAATGAATTCCCATTGTGGTTAACATGGGGAGTGGTCTAGGAAAGTCTCTCTTCTTGAGGGTTACTCAAGAAGACTAGCCTGCCTAGCCGAACATCGATTTCTCATTGTGGTTAACATGAGGAATGGTCCATTTTGGAGGTTGATAGAGGAAAATATTTTCCTCTTGTGGTTAACAGAGGAAATGGACCAGACAGTCATTCCTTAGGGTTTATACATTCTCTCCAGGGTTCACTTTGATTAGTGTCGGAAGAATGGCCCAAGGTGGGGAATGGTCCAGGCTTAACAATCAGGGACAGGCATTCCTTAGGGTTTATACATTCTCTCCAAGGTGCACTTTGATTAGTGTAGGAATAATGGCCCATGGTGGGGAATGGTCCAGGTTCAGAAAACATGACAGTTATTCTTCCTTGCTTGAGAAGAATAGTCCAGATATCTCATTGTTCTACTCTGAGGGAAGATATTCTTTCATATCTCACAGATGTGAGTGAAAGATTGGCCAAGATGATTCAATTTATATCATAACATTGTTTCTGTGCAGGTTGATATCAGATGATTGTTATGAAGACTATATGATAGTAGATGTATACTACTGTGGTGGATGTGTTCCACTGTTCGTGACTATACATTGTTCATCAAGTACTTGTGTGTTACTTGGTGTGGTAGTGTACCATTGGATTGTAGTTATGTACTACTATGGATAGAAACATTTGTGTTCTATTTTGTTCTGATTGCCTTGAAAGACTATCAACAATTTATTGGAAATAATTATCAGCTAGATGAATGATGAACATAGATTTTCCAGACAAAAAATGGTTTAGAAAATTTACTCTTTTAGATTAGAAGAATGGCTCTTGTATCACTCTGTGGAGTGAACATCATGTCTTATTATTTAGATAGATTATGGTTTCGAGAGATGATGCAGCTGATGATGATGATGGTGCTCATGATCTAGTCTATATAACTATGTTGATTCTACCGGGTGAATGGTATGTTTTGTGCTCAAGACAATTACTTGTAATACCTCCCTAGCTAGGAGGGAGTGTTGATTTATGGTAGTTGCAAGAGGTATTTACCTCCACATGTAAACTTGACGAGGATAGAATACTCTGGGAAGCAAGAAGAAACCCTAATGAGTTGGCTAATAACCCTAAAATACTTGTCGGCTCAAGAAGATAATTTATATTAGGTTATTAGCCTCCAAGAGAAGAAGTCAGCCATAAATAATAATATATATTGAACAGATAGATACCCAGAATGAGAATTCTACCCAGGCAGTTAGCCAGAATTAGTATAAATATAGGAGGCCAGTTCTCATTCTGGCAGGTAGTCTCAGAATTGTAGAGCAACACTTGTGAGCACTGCAGTTGCCCAGTTTCTGTGCAGGTTTGGAGGAGAGATGTCATTGCAGCTGTTGCAACTAACAATTACGCTTGGACTATCTCTTGGTTAGGGTTTGGAATATCTGATCAAATCTTGTTGATGCACTATCCTTGGGGAAAGTTGTGCTACCCTTTGTTTGGCTATCTAGCCTAGGGTTTACTTCCAGAATGATTCTCTGTCATCCCGTGGGCCTCGAGACATCATCTCCTTAGTCACATTTCTAGGGGTAACTAAGGAGATGATGTCTCGAGCCCAAATGAGYGGACAAAGCCCCTCTTCTTACCACACATCACCATTGATCGACAACAACAACGTCCACCACACCAGCTTGGCCCATAGAGGACAACTGGTCTTTCTTCATGAGGTAACAAGTYTGTTCTCATKGTAAGTGTCATTTTAATGTTGAAGCATTTTGAAAATGTTGCAAAGGGTCCTTGCTTGATTTTGAAAACATTTGCTTGGAAATTATGCCTTTTGCCTCATTTCAACTTGGTGGTTGATATGTTGTCCTAGTAAGTGGTTCATCCTCGAAAAAAGGGTTGTTACTASGGGGTCTCCTTGAAAGGTCATCACACCATTCCCATTCATACTTACCACTTTCCACACTTATTCCCCTTTGTTTCCTTATCTTTTGGGTTTTAGGGCTTATTGACCCAAGAAGTGATTGTACCTCATTTCATGAGAAGAAGGGGATAAAGGTCCAGAGGTTTGTAGTTGGAAAAAGGTAAAATCCATAGATTATCCTCTAAATGCTTGCCCTAAGATCCCGAGAGCAATGAAATGCTTCTCCACAAAAATAAAATTCAAGGACCTGTAAAATAAATTTCATAATTAATAAATGTCTCGCTTGTTGAGGGAATGCATTTGTGGTGTATTTTAATTTTATTTCACATGACACTCAATGTGTTCCTAGCTTCAAGTGGAATTGCGGTACTCTTTAATTTCCATTGCACATAGTACTCAATGTTCAGACCATAATCAATTAATAACAAATAAAGGGCTTGGAAAAAGATTGCATTGCAAACAAGGATACAACACACCCTCTATAAAGGCACCCATAAATGAGACAATACGAGCCCTTGTATGTCAAAAAAACCCATGCCCAAAAGTCATACCCCCATCCACCTCATACTCTTTGACATGACTTAGAGAGGGTCTTCTTGGGAAACACTCCAGAGCATGAGATATGGACACATGTCCTTTGGAGGCCCCACGACTTGCATCTAAAGGTTCAACATCTCAATTTTGAGGCCTATCGTCACCCTTCTAAGGGGTTTATTTTATGCAATTTTATATTTTTAAGTTGTAAAGGGAAAATAGAGGAGGTTGACCTCCTTCTAATTTGTTGTTGACTTTTAAAAGTGGACAAACTGGTTTTAGGTGACCTCATATAGATAGAGGTCACCTCACTTTAATTTTATCATCACGTTTTGAGAATTGCATAACATTCTTGGCTGAAATTTTCTCCCTACTTGAGAAATTCTATCTCTCTCTTCTTTGGTGCATTTTGGATGGAATACTTGTCTATTGGAGGAAAAAGGCTAGTGCTATCTCTTGGATGCTTGTTTCTTGGCAATTTGGTGGAATATTCTTGATAAGTAAGAGTTTTTCTTGCTATCTCTTGGATTGGGTAAGGAATTTATGAAATTTTATGTTTTTTCTTCTTGATTTCAAGGTTCATTTGTCAAAACCCTTGGAGGAGTATAAGGGCATACACCCTCCATCAAGATCTATCTTTGTTGTCATTGAAAATGTTATTTTGCAAAGGTTGCTATGAGGAGTAAAATGGCTTACACCCTTGTAGATTTACCTTGCTAAGGTTTGTTTTATCTAGGGCATACAAATACTTACACCCCTAGAGAAATAATAAACCCTAGCTTATAAACAAAAGACTTTATAACCCAATAGATAAGGAACTGATCTTTTTGCATTGGAGATTGAATATTATGCATTGGTAAATGTGATATTAAATAAGTTGAATTGTTTAAGTTTGGAATTTGATTTTACATGCTTTATGCTACATTGTGCTCTAAGGGCATCTTGATTAGCCAAGTAATCTAATTGATGTAATAAATTTTATGCTCCAACCAATAGGGCTGCAACAAACTCATCCTCTTTTCATTCTTTACTCACTCTTTTGTCATTGAAATTCACTTGTAAGCCTTGGTAATTGTTCTACTAGTTAGAAGATATATTTTGCGTGGTTTACTTGTTGATTTTAGTAGCTATAACTTGTTGTTGTAGCAAAAGTTTGTTACAACCATAAGGCCATTACATATCTTGTTGATAATTCCTAGTAACAACTTTCTAATTGCTATCAAAGTCTTTCTCTAATCATTGGAGATTTATCTATTTGTAACTAACTTTATTTCCAACATCTTGCACTTGATTTTGATGGTATAATTTGAAGCTCTTATACTCTTTTAACCACTGATATATATATTTCCATACTGTTGCAATTTGGTACAACAAGTTTACTTGTTGAATCCCCACTGAGTTTGAGGCTTGTATCTTCATAAATTGTCTTCTTCTAGGCAGGTTTGACATTGTTTTGCAAGTACACTACCTTGGCAACCAATTACCATCTCGCGAGATTCATTCTTAAGCCTCATATCCGCTCTTGAAATTGAACTATAGGGGCATTGTCCATTTCTTTTTAATTTCCATCACATTTCCCCTAGGGTCACCCGAGAAACCTTCCTTGTGTTGGATTTATCCTTCACTAAAATGAGGGGGACATCTATTGAGGTGACAGTGATAGGTATTTCCAATTGTGTCACACATTCGTAGATTGGGTTGGTATTTTCCCAAACTACAGATTGTGTGATAACACTCCCAACTTGAATATTACAAACTAACTCTACTATTCTAGTTAGGATAGTGTAGTTTTAGAATATATTTATATTCACTACAAGGAAAATACCTTTTAGCAGAGGTTTCTAGTGTTACAAAATTGGAAAAAATTGTCAAAAAAACCTCTGCTACAACATATGTTTTCGATAGCAGGTGTTTTTATGGATACTATAACGAAATTTGATTATAACTAAAAAAATCTAGGAGGTCGGAGGTGTTAGTGGATGTTTACAAATCGATGTGTTTGTATAAGGAACAAGCACCGATGCATACATACACCTACAACACCGGTGTTGTACACTTAAATTCAAGCACCAGGGCAGTAAAATATGCAAGCATTGGGGCAATAAAATATTTAAGCACCGGGGCGTTTGTCTTATAAGCACCGGGGCTTTGACAGTAAATCACATCGGGGGAGTTAAAAATAATTAAGCATTGTGGCTTCCTTCTTAGAATGCACCAGTGCCTTACTAATAAGAAGGCATCGATGCTATATAAAATAATATGCACAGGTGCGTTACCTGGAAAACCCCCCCAGTGCATTAAAAATCGAAAGCACTAGTGTTTTTTAGCAACAAACAATCCCCAATGCTTATCAATAACACAATATCATCGACGTGTATTAATAGCACAAAATCACCTATGCTTCGTATAATCTTAACGCGCCGAAGGCCAATTTTTTAATACAATTTTTTGGCATTAAATAATTATTTAAACCAGTGCTAATTAATTACATAAAAGTACCGGTGCACATTTCTTATGAAACGCACCGGTGAGTTTTAATATTAAATGTGTCGATGAGATTAATGATTAAAATACACTGAGAAACATCGACCTATGATAGTGAAATTATTGTTATTTTTTAATTCTTTTATTTATAAATTTTTTTACATATATCTTATATTTTGATTAGTGAATTTGGATATGATGTTTGGATTAATTTGTTATATCATAGGATTTTGCATATCTTCATTATAATATTTAGTCATCCATATATTTAATCAACGATGTAACATTTCACAACGACATTGGACAACACAATAGAATAAATTAAAGTATATTTTATTATATGAATAAGTGGGTCTTTGTCATACAAAATGGGACACTTATTGGTAATCCCTTGTCTTTCAATTGGGACACTATGTCCATTACATTAAACAAAAATATGTGATTTTCAGAGACAATTATTTCAGAAAAATACAATTGTAGCTTGCATTGATAGCCAAATATATTGGTCATCATTCATCACTGGAACTGTTGTTAGTGCTCGAGCTACTTCCATGCCTTGGGTTATTTTGTTGAATGTTGGGTTGATTGCCTCAATTGTTTTTTTCTTCTTCCAATTCCATCTACAAACATAAAAATAAATTGTAATGAGTCTATCTACATTGGTGAGAATAATGAAAATTGAAATAAATAATATACATGAATGTAAATTTAAAAGCAACATAACTCCATAGCAAGAATTGACTTATGAATCATACAAATATGTTCAAAATCAAATCTCATGCCTTGTTTCAACAATTCTTATGTTGGTTCAGTTCCATACTTTGTTTCGTGCAAGTTTTATACCCCATAATAAATCATAGATTTAATATAACGTATTATTTTTGTTTGATTAATTATAGAATGATAGAAGTAAAACAAAAAAAATTATACTTACAAATTCCACAATTAATTTTTGATATGCCAACATATATTCACAACCCTTAATTAACCCCATGTCAATCTCATTTTCTAATGGCTCTTCTTTGTATGTTAGCACCCGTTTGAAGACATTCAAGGATGAATGTTGTAAAACAACTTAAAATATGCAAAAAAAAACCAAAAGTTGTTATAAGAAAATAACAATTCCTCACAAAATTTTCTATCAAACCTTTTCTTCCTTGTCGTCCAGTTTTATGTGCAAAATGAGTTCCATTTTCTTTTCTTTTATGTAAGAGAATATTTGAAAATTAATATTTAATGTTAAATTAAATATTTGTACCTAATTGAAAAATTCAATGATTACATACATTTGAAGCACATTGTTGTTGAGATAGCTCCTCCTGCGATGCAATTATGTCCAATTCTTTGACCATCTCCTTGTACCCTTTTTTGGACATTCCTACTAGCATATTTCAGATATCATCTCGTTGGTCCTTTAGGATTTTCATAATTTTTTTGAAAAAATAACATAACAATAAAATATTTTTATATTTATATATGAAAACTAAATATCACAAAATTGATATATTAATAAATGAATACTTTGTAATATATATATATTCTAAAAAAGTGTTTTTAGGAATATTACTTTTTGAATTATTCTTTTTTGTTGTTGTATGTTTTTGCTATTGCAAGTCTGACATGTCTCATTGACCATTGCTCTGGAAATGCTTCATGTAGTTTAAATATAATCTGGTTCTTGGAATCATTGGAATGATTTCTATATATAAGTGGAAAGTATGTCTATACGTTCGTTCCACTATATCCCTCATAGTTATGTAAAAGTTTTTTCCCCTTTGATTAATCTCCAACACCATTCCATATGAGCTAAGGACCAATTCATCATCATTTACATCTTCTATATTAATTAATTTTGTTTTGTTATGATGACATTTTTTCCCCTCGTTGTTGGTGTGTGTATAACATTAAACATATGTGAATTAATATATTGTTTGAAACATGTCATCTAGTATTCCTTTGTACATTATTAATGAAAATTAAAAAAAAATCACATTGAATAGTATTTTTTCATTCACTTGATTCATCCCTCTGCAATTTTTCCATCAAGATTTTATGCTCTTATGTATTCAGATCATAAATAATCTTATCGATCTTCCTCATTTTGTAGCCCTACACGACACACACTAACCAATACATATTAGTTAAACTTACATATAGTTCTTGACCATATTAATTTTGTATAGAATTTACAGAGAACCTGACTTTTTTGTTTTTCTAGATGTGTCATCATTGTGTCGACCATAACTTTTCTTATTTGAACTCTTATCACTCATAATTTTTAAATCAATCACATAATTTTTAGTGAAAAAAATCATTGTAACTGGTGCGCTTTTTATATACAAAGCACCGATGTGTTTATTACATAAAACACACCAGTGTGTTCCATATAAAAAAACACACCAAACAATTTAATTTCTTTTTTAAAATATTGTGAATTACAACACTACGATATATATAGAAGACACCACAACGACTAGAGTAGAAAACAAAAACATAGCAAAAAAATTAAACATTCATAAAAAAAAAACAATAGAAAAATTACACACCGATGAGAAGAAAAATAAAAAAAAAATTATGTCACAATATTTTCTATGTTGTTTAGATGAGAAAACATCGACGATGTTTTTTTATGCACCATATTTTTTAAATTAAAAAAAAAAAAAATCTAGTTTTTTCGATGCTCCTTAGACATAAACGCACCAGTGCGTTTCTGTTGAAATGGCGCACTGAAAAATCGAAAAACGTTTTTTAAAAAAACGTCAAATTGGAAACCGTTTAAAAAAATAAAAATAAAAAGTTAGAGGGTCGACTGGGTTTGGGATCCGATGCAATAAGTGGTCCATTTGCATCACATTCCAAACACTTATATATAGAAAAAAAAACCCATTAGATCTAAAATACCTAAAATGAAAAGCCCTAATTTTGAAGTGATAAAGGGAGTTAAACCCTAGGGTGAAATTTTGCATTCACGTAAGCAAAAAACAAGAAGGTTTTAAGGTAAGTATGATTTTTTTTTTTAATGTAGGGTTTTGAGTGAATCACCATACCCTTCAAATACTGATTTTCTGAATATTTTTGTTGTTCCAAAGTATTCTTTTTCTCCATAGTGCTCCTCCGTATGTCTCTCTTCCAAATCTGTCTCCTGCAAATTTTCTCAAAATAATGAAAATATTGAATACCTTATTAATATTAAAAAACTTTATGAAAAGGGTTTAGAGTGAATCATCATACCCTTCAAATTCTCATATTCTGAATAATACCATGGTTCCAAAGTATTTTTCTCCTCCACATTGTTCCTCCGTATGTCTCTCTTACAAGTCTCTCCCCTTCAAAATTTTGCAAAATAATGAAATAGTGAATAGTTTTTTAGTATTTAAATGACTTTATGAAATTTGATTCCCGCTCTTTTTTGAATTGTTTGAAAAAATTGCATTTTTTTTTCACTTTTTTGGCATGATGGTGCGTTTATGTAAGACACACTGGTGCAACCATATTACATTATGCACCGGTGTGTCCATTTTAATTGGCGCATCGTCGACATATAATTTTTTTTTATTAACAAAATCTTGAAACACAGTGTGGTTAATTTTTCAATGCACTAGTGCATTTGTGGTTTATAAGCAAACTAAGATGCTTTTAAAGTTATCTGAACTTTTATTTGCACATAAAATAGTATATTCATCTCAAAAATCTTTTAGGATGAATTCACATGACTTACAATACTTAGTATACATTTTATGTTTTATGTCGTCTTATTCTTAAAAAATGGTTTCAAAACTATATTCAAACTCAGATTGTGGTATGGTCCTCGAAATTTATTTTAGATATGTACATGAAGATGTATTGCTAATTTTGCTGAAATGCAGGGAGAAAACCTTATTATATGATCAAATGGCCAATTCTTCAAATTACAACCCATTCCATATTTCTCAAAGTCCATCGCGGATTTCTCCCTTTCCATCTCCAATAAGTTTAACTTACTTTATTTATGTTTCGATTATTTCATTGAATTTTTTTTTATCCATGTTAGTTTGAATAAGAATGTATCCAAATTTGTAGGATCCTGATTCAGAATTGAGTTCAGATGTAAAAAATATTCCAGTACCGGTTCAAAAACGTCGGAATGTCTTATCAGGAGCAACATACCGCAAACAGTTGGTAGATGAAAATGGACAGTTGCTTTACCTTGCCAGTTGTGACATTCCATCTTCCAGCCACAATCCTAGGTCGATGATGGTAATAATTGTTGGTATAATATAATTTGAACAAACAAAGTATTGCATTATGCTTACTAATATCATCGATGTACTAATGTTCAATATTTTTGAAATTAGGATTCTTCTGATGATGAATGACCTACCTATCATCTTTCGTTGCACCCCACAATAATGTCAACCCGAGATAAGGTTGCAATAAGAGCACAACTCAGAGATGAAGCATACCAAGAATGGTTGAATCAACCACTTATTCACTTCCCACTACGTCCATATTCGCTAATTAGGAATGACTACAACAATAGTAGTTTTTCAGAAGTTTGCAATGGAGACAATCAAAAAGAGGTTGGTATGGATGATTACTTATGGGATACGACTTCCATGGAGACAATGTTGTTAGACGCATTCCAGAATGATGAGCTAGGGGATGTTGCTCATATCAGTGATACCATTTTCGAAAGCCCAAAATATACTTCCACCACCCCTCTCTTTGGACCTAGTGCCCGGTCAAAGTCTACCCATCTTGGGACAACAATGTTACTGTACAATGTGAAAACAAAGTTTGGCATGTCAAATGCATGTTTCTCGACAATATTGAGGTAATTGACTAGAAAGTTCCTTATATTAATTTTGAGAAATATTGTCACACAATCAACATTAGAAATGTTTCTTTTATCAACTTTAAATGACCTTATACATTTCTATTTCCCACTAACTGCAGGATATTGAAAGATAAGGTTTTTCCTAGTGATAATGTTTTACCCGGTAGCTGCGAAGAGGCAAAGAAGTTGTTGAAAATGTTAGGTGTTGAGTATATATCATATCATTCATGTTCGAATGATTGTATTCTATATAAAGAAGAATATGCAGACAAAGAAACATGTCTGAAATGTGGGCATGACAGGTACCATAAATAAAATAAAAATGGTAAATTGCATGGTCCTCCTCATAAAATATTGAGGCACATGCCTATAATCCCAAGGATTCAAAGGCTCTTTTGTTTCAAATAATTAGCTATGTTATAGGGATGACATGCCTCACACAGAAGTGAGTCAGGAGTTATGCGAATCCAAATAGATTCAATATCCATGAAGCATATAGAGAATACATGGCCAGAAAAATTCAAGGATGAAGTACAAAGTCTACGACTCAGCATAAAAATGGATACCGTGAACCCATATTCCCTCCAAAACACCAACTATTCTATTTGTCCTGTAGTAGTAATCAATARCAATATCCCCCCATGGTTGTTTGTGAAGAATGAACATCTTATGTTGGATCTTATAGTCCCTGGTAGAAGACAAGTGAAGAATATGGATGTCTACCTACAACCATTGATAGACGAATTGAATCAATTATGGGAAGGGATACATGTATATGATGTATCAAGACCCATCACAACAGAGAGGAGTTTTACATTATTATCCAGGATTAGGAGTTTGATCTGGTAATTAACATGTTTATTGATTTGTTTATATACGTAACAATATTTATTTGCATATTTAATTAGTTGTGATTGGCATTCTATTCTTAAACGCTAACGTGTTATGCATACAATAATTTCGYAGATCTTGTAACTAAAGGTTGTCATGGATGTAAATGTTGTGGAACTTATCTGAAGGCTAAGTGGTCCAACTACCTATGAAAGCTAGTGTACGACTGCTCGAGAGYATTCCTCCCATAAAAACACCCATATAGAAGAGAAACATCCAATTTCCATGGTAAACTAGAGAGAACCCAAAGGCCTACAATAATGACACCAACAAAATGGATTAGAGCATATGAGAGAGAGAAGAACAAGGAGATTACAAAAATGTTCGATTCAAATGGGGAGCCTATGTTATATGATCTAGAATTCTTTGACACCTATGTTGAGAAATTTCCCATTTGGATGAAAATGAAATCTATATTTTATGAGCTCCCCTATTGGGAGCATCTTAACATGGCCCACTTACTAGATCTCATGCATATATTTAAAAATGCTTCATCTTCTTTACGAAGTCACATATCATCGAAAGAAAGTGACACATTGATTGTGATGAGAGATCTTATTTCTTCAAAAACTAAAAAGAAACATTGGCCAAGACAAGAAAGTAGAGGAGAGGTTGGTCCCTGTTGGTCTTTCAAAGAAGGTGATGTCCCATGGATTTTGAAGAAAGAAGATATTTCTTTGGTAAATGAAGTTATATTGGGTGTGAAGGTACCTTATTTAAATGGGTCTTCTATACGACGTTGCTTCACTGTGTGTCAAGACCATTTGTTAGGGTTGAAATCACATGACCATTTTAATCTTCTAAAGGTACGACGTATGTCAAAAATATGATTTTATTATTTGTAAGTTTTATTTTTATGCCATGAGATAAAACAAAATTAATTTTTTATGTGTTTACTTTGTAGTGTCATTATCCTCTACTTGTGTGTGGGTGTGTGAAACATGAATTCCCTCATGACCTAAGGATTGCCATATCTATATAATTTTCATTTGTACGTTGGATCACATCAAAGGAGATTCATATGGATAGCATTCCATGGTGGCGTTAAGAGATAGTTGAGATTGTTTGTATGTTTGAGAAGGAACTACCGCCGAGTTTCATGGACTTTCATGTTCATCTTATAATTCACCTAGTAGATGAGGTTGAATTAGTTGGGGTGGTCTCCTATTGTTGAATGTTATTTTTAGAGAGGTACATGAAGAATTTGAAAGGATTTGTTCATCAAAGGGAAAAACCTAAGAGGTCTATGGAAGAGGGGTACATATCATATGTGTCTTTCTATTATGCCAGTGAGTACATCATGCAGATCGACAACACACCAAGTGTATTGATCTGGCACGATGAAAGGGATGCAGACAAAAGAGAAGGGGATCTTCTCCAAACGAATGGAAAAAGACGTTTGATAAATAGTAAGTGACTTATTGTTTGTCAAATTTATACACTGTAACTATTCACATTGAACTTCATAATGTATATTTTCATGATCTCATATGTACTATATGTTGGTTTGATTTCATGAATACATCAACGAATTCATAAAATGTTGCCATCAATAAATTCATTCTTTACAATTTCAAGGAAACACAATTGTGGGTCACATTGTACGAACAAAATGGGAGGAAATAGGAAAGTGACAAGAAATAATTCAGATGGTTGAATGGTAGAAGCATGCCTTATCCTGATCATTTAAAAGAAAATATGCCAATGATATGACCCAACAGTTGGGTTGTTGACCAACTTAGAGAGAAATATGGTGCATCCATTTGTTACCCGCGTGAAGAAGAGGATGCACTAAACATAGGGATTGGTTGCAGTAACTCGATAATAATATTTTTGTGTACATAATTTTTAACTTCGTAATGCACATTTGAATTGTAAGTACATCTATATTAGTTTATATTTTAATAGTCGGGTTATTGGACACGTATTGACACTACGATTTGTTCATTTTTTAATAGGTGCACTTGTTCTTATCTATGTGGGCATATGGACATCATTTTTGCATAGAGGATGTCGATGATGGACATATGACACAAGACTATGGAGTGGAAGTCGAATTCTACCAATCTATTTGTGCTAGCCGCCACAATCAAAATGCCATACAGGGGAAGTTAGGTTACATCAGAAAGATACAAGAGATAATTCAAGTGGACTTATCTTCTTTCCAATGTGTTATTTTTAGGTGCAAGTGTTGGGACACCTTTGATCGGAATAATGTAAAGGAAGATCGTGATAGTGGGATGCTATGTATAAACTCTAAAAAGATGTGGGATGAAGCTATGGAGCCTTATGTTTTCCCAAAACACTGCAACCAAGTGTTTTTCTACCCAGATGTGTTGGATGGGGATTGGAGGTTTGTATTAAGACATGACCTTAGATCAAAACATATTTTTGAGAACAACAGTGTAATCATGCCAAGCGAGGAAGACAATGAGGGTGATGACAACGAAGAGTGATATGTATATGCTTTATTTCATTTTTAATAATGTTGTATTTTTTTGTTATATTCTTTATTTCGCTAATTATATTGTTTTTTATTCATCTTCTGATAGAGGAAATGTTAAGTTAATTATAACAAATCTTTGAACAATTTTAGTTGGTTAACAGTCACTTTGATGCATAATGTGTTTGTCTTTAAAATGATTTGTGATTGCATGGAATGATTGTTATTTGAACATATTTATATGTCGTTGCATATATTTAAAAAAATTTCATCTTCTTTAAGTATTTCCAATTGTGAAATCCTGAAAAATGTTAAATGTCTAGTTGAACTTTTAATGGGATATGAAATTCTATTTTTTATGTTGATATAATTAGATGTAATGATATGGTTGATATGAATGTTTAATAGTTCAACATTTGCGAGGATATGTTAACATGATGATTCACAAACTGAGTTTATGTTCATTTATTTTGTAGATTTAAAAGTAAGATTAACAAAAAATGTGGTTTATAATTAAAAAATTAAATTTATAACATGATTTTGTAATAATTTGGTTTTTAAGTAAAGTAGTGTTTGTTAGTTTACATACTTTTATCATTGCTTTTGAAAATATTTATAAGATTATGCTCCCAATGTTGAGTAAAACCACAATTAATGAAGTAATATTTTAAAATTTGATGCCAATCAACTTACAAAATAATGACAAAAATAACAATAGGAAGATTTGCATCCTTGAAATTTTAAAGCCAATAGAATGTTTATCATTGGAGATCATAACTTTTTATAATAACAATTTTTAATGTAGAAGAGTATATTAAAAAAGAGTAATTAGTAAAATGGAAAATAATATTTATTCATATGTAATTTGTTTTTTGATTTTTTTTAGTTAGAATTATTATGTATAATGAACTATCTATGCAATTATAATTTCAATTTTATAATTATAGTTTCAACCATATTGAACTTTGTAATTTATAAAAATAAACATGATGATGATAACCATCTTATAACAAACATAAACAACATCTAAAATACACATTTATATTCGCTAGCTAACATCATCTAATTATATATACCTCTAGTAGATATAAACATCATTAATTAGCTAGCACACATATCTAATAATTTAACAGGGCATCATCATTGTGATCACATCTAACAAAAGACAAACATTTTCTAACATCATCATCACACACATCTAACAAGCATCATTTACCATACACATCTATCAAACACATTTAACATTAAACATATCTAACATGACCTAAAAATGTACACATCAACATCAACATATAAATTAATTAAGTATATCATCATGATAAACAGGAAAAATGCATGTCTAATGAACAATGTTATAACATACACATCTATCAAGCACATTTAACAAACATACATAACATGACCTAACAATATACACATCAACATCAACATATAAATTAAGTACAACATCAACATGATCAATAGAAAAAAAACACCATATATATATATATATATATATATATATATATATTATGGAATAGTCAAATAACTGTTATAACATATCTGGTCCAGCTGGTGGGATAATCTTCATATTTACAATAGTAGTGGAGGCCTAGTTGTTGATGTTTGGACAACATCGGGAAGACATTCTCTAAAGATAATAATTAATAATATAATTATTAATTGATTATTAACTATAGTATATAATAAGTAAATAATAATAACAAATAGTTATTGATTATTCAAGGGACGCATCCTTTCATGGATGGTCACCTTATGTTCCCTATATATGGAACACTCATTATTGTAATAATATATCAAATATCTCTCATATCTCATATGAAGAAAAACCAACATGGTATCAGAGTTGGACAGGGCTTGACTCCCTCACGGGAGGGCCCAAGAAGATGAGAGAGAGTTGAAACTTGTTCCTTTGTCAATCCACGGAGAAATCATGATTGGTAGATGAATCGTACACCTCTGTTAATAGCTCTTATGTGTAAGTGACTGATCTCATCATGGGCATCCCGCTCTCTCCACTTACCATGATCTTGTAGCAATTATTGTTGGATTAATGAAAAGAAGATCTTCGCTGCATGATTAGAATTTACCTTGATGACAAAAGGAGGTTGGTGTTTGGTAAGGTATGGGTGGAAGACGAGCAATCTTTGTTGTGCACCTACTTCTGGAGGTTTAACAATTTTGGGCGTGGTTGTCACTCCAGATTCCCTTGCTGACGAGGCCAAGCAAGTAAATTTGGATACTTTATGTATATGAATGGATAGATTTCAATTTAACGTAGTGCCCAGATGGGGAAAACAGAGCGTGAATGTAAATAAAAGCATCGATAGTGGATTTGGACACCTGGAAACTTATTATATATTATTATAAGGATTACATATCTCACATTCTTTCTTTCTGTCAACTGAAATCTCATCTTTCTACTGGTTTTTTAAGCCCAACACTATTTATCACTTCCCTAGTTCGAATCCCCTCAGCTCGGGTGTTTGGTGGTTGGCATATCTAAGCCAATAGAGTTCTATGGTGCATTGATCGCTTGATTGCATGTGCCTGTTTTGTGGGTGTCAAGGCGGTGAGTGAACCCAATTTGCGGAAATGGGTGACAAAGCAACGACTTTGGAAGCCATTAACAAAGAAGCTGTGGATTTGGAAAATATTATCCCATCCACAATATTTGAGTTTGTTGGGAGCTTTCATCGACTGTCAAAAGCTTAGAAACTTTGGGGAGAGATCATTGAATTATGCAAAAGATGCATAAAATGATATGCTATGGAGAAAGCACAGAATACGGTGATTGTTTAATTGTTGGGAAAACTATTTTTTTCCATAATGGACTCTAATGGATGTGACCTAAAGTGAAGTAGTGACACTTTGAGTTGTTGCATAGTGTCTTTGTGGCTCTATGAGGGAGAAGCATTGTTCARTTGCTTCCCATGAGATCGTATGGACTATTGCTACTTATGTGTCAATACAAAKAACAACTAACATGGTCTCAGAAGGATGGGATCACAAGGTATAATCCCAAGAATCCTCATTGGTTTAATAGGGATTTTTTTATGATGAGCTGGACATGGGTGCATGTTGCAGCAAGTTCGCTGAAATTTGGYGAGATCAACACAAGTATTTGGTGTGGATTGATCAAGATGGACATGAGAAGTAGTGACAGACCCTCTTAGTCATGATCACATGAAGCTTGTATTAATGTGTTGATGTTTGAGGAAACATCATGAGACATTCTCCCTAAAGGGTCATGTATGGACTAGTAGGAGGGAATGTAGACTTCGTCATGACATGCCTCAGATGGTCAGATGAAGGAACCAAGACATTGGTTCCATGAGGGAACCTCGATATGTCTTGTGAGACATTGAGTCCATGAGAGAACCTTGATATGTATTAGACATTGTTTTCATGAGGAAACCTTTATATGTAAAACAAGGTCCAAGATTACATTCCCTTTCAAGACAATTAAGCCAATTGATCCCATTGATCATGTAGTTCCACTTAATGTTTCCAGAGATATTGCAGTAGGTCAGAGGATACTTTCATGGGCTCGTCAGACTCTGCAGGAGGCAGAAGGACATGCAAATCCTCATCATACCTTCTGAGAAAGCAAGAGACCTTAAAGATATTCATGCTATGCCACAACTATGAGCCACATCATTCATTTTTGAGCCTTCCTATTATGAGGAGACAACTAGTCATCTAGTGTGGAGAGATGTCATGATGGAGGAGTATCAATCCATCATGAAGAATGATGTGTGGGATATTGTTCCAAAACATGAAGGGAAGTTTGTAGTGACTTCCAAATGGATCTATAAGATCAAACATACAGCTGACGGAAGCATCGAGAAGCACAAAGAAATATTTGTTTCTAGAGGATTCTCTCCAATGGAGGGAATAGATTATGAGGAGACATTTGCTCCTGTTTCTCGATACACTTCTATTCGGATGATTATTTCCCTTGCAGCATCAATGGGTTGGAAACTACATCACATGGATGTGAAGACAACTTTTCTCAACGGAGAGATTGAGGAAGAAGTATACTTCGAGCAACCAGATGGTTTCATGATACATGAGAAGTAGTCTCATGTGTGTAGGTTGAAAATGGCCTTGTATGGAATCAAGAAACCACCTCGAACTTGGTATACAAGGATTGATGGAAACCTGATGATTTTTGGGCTTCAACAAAAGTGTTGTTTCCTGAGTCAGGGGAAGTACATAGTTGAGATATTGAAGAAGTTTGAGATACTGAACTTCAAGCCTGTGGCTATACCAATGATGACGAATATAAAGAAACTAAGTGTGTCTTCTTTCGATTTTGACGAAATTTATCTGACTCTATTGAAACAACGGATTGGATCATTGATGTATCTGGTTGACACTAGACCAGATATTTGTTATGCAGTGAGTGCACTTAGCCAATTTATGAGCCAACTGAGATAAACACACTAGATTGTTCGAAAGCATGTGTTGAGATACTTGCGAGGAAAAGTTCGACATGGTTTGAGATATACTTCTAGTATTGATATAATATGGCAGGAATATATTGACTCTGATTGGGTAGGGAGCGCAGTGGACAGAAAGAGCACCTTCAAGTGTTGCTTCACTTTGGGATCTTTCATGGTTTCCTGGTGTAGCAGGAAATGAACTTATGTGGCGTTGAGCACAACAGAGGCATAATGCATTGCATTAAGTATGACAGTTCGTGAAGTAGTGTGGCTTCACAAGCTCCTTGTAGATCTATCCAAACATGTGCTAGATTCCATCGTTATTCATTATGGTAACCAAAGTTGTGTGAAGATCTCTGATAATCCGGTGTTTCATGACAAATTGAACCACATTGAGATCAAGTACCATTACATATGAGACATGGTGCAGAGGAAGGAAGCATTGGTGCAGTACCTTCCTACAGATGAGCAAGTTGCTAATGTTCTTACCAAACCAAGACGAAGTTCAAGTATTTTTGTGACAGACTTGGCGTGGCAGAGAATGCCTCCCTCGCTGAGAGGGAGTGTTGATGTTTGTAGCTTCCTGAGACATTCTCCAGATTGTACTACTTTGTGACTGCATTGATTTGATCTGTGATGACACTTATTTGAGAAGGGATAAGTGGGGCACTTATCCAAGAAGGGATAAGTGCGGTTGGGCTTATAACCCAACATCCCATGTGGAGAGCACATGAGGACATGTCAATGGATTTGAACCTTGACGTCATACACTATGGGAGTTGACCCTAGTGTTTCTAGAGGGTGTAGCCTCTAGAAGTCCACATGGAGTGCCATGTGTGACAATCTTACTCTAGATCGTACTCCTCTATGAATTGAGTTGATTTGATTTGTGAGGACACTTATCCGAGGAGGGATAAGTGGAACACTTATTCAAGAAGGAATAAGTGCAATTGGGCTTATAACCCAATGTCCCATGTGGAGAGCACATGAGGACATGTCAAGGGAGTTGACCCTAGTGTTTCTAGAGGGTGTAGCCTCTAGAAGTCCACATGGAGTGCCATGTGTGACAAAATTTCTCTAGATCGTACTCCTCTGTTAATTGAGTTGAGTTGATATGTGTGGACACTTATTTGAGAAGGAATAAGTGCATTTGGGCTTATAGCCCATCGTCCCATGTTCACAG
>JASDQU010242170.1:68594-94837 GCA_032191745.1 Picea mariana
TGTTGTCGATGCCTTTACCATGTCGAATTGCCTCGACCTTCGACTTTGAATTTACCCGATCGACTCACCTTGACCTACGACTTGTTTTCGATCCACCTCGACTTCAGCTGTCAGTCAATTCACCTCGACTATACTTTCATTGCAAAGAATATAACAACCAAACATTATCCCACTTATTGTCTTTTTTACTGAAACAGGAGATTCCTAAACTTTCATTCACCGACTCAGGGCAGAAATTCCCATTGCCTCTCTACACCAAGAGAACTTCACATCATTCACAGACTTGGTCAACGAGTCTGCTATGTTTTCCAACGTGTCTAATTTCTCCAACAACACCTTTTTACTTTCCACCATGTCTCTTATGAAATGGTATTGTACATCAATGTGATTAGTCTTCAAATGATAAGCATGGTTCTTTGCCAGAAATATTGTGCTTTGATTGTCGCAATTTACTTTCATATATCTCTACTCAAACCCGATTCATGAGCACAACCTTTGCATTCATATGGCTTCTTTGGTTCCATGAGTGGTCGCCATRTTTTCAACTTCTATTGTTGAAAGGGATATGACCTTATTTCACTTACTCGTCCAACTTATTGCTCCACCAAACATCTTGAAGACATATTCGTTGGCCAGCCTTCGTTGATCCGGATCCCCAGCCCAGATGGAATCGACAWAGCCATGTACATTTAATTTTCCATTATCACCTCCAGGTCTTCCTTGGTAGCATATAAATAGTCCTTTGTGCCACACAAACACCTGAATACTCTCTTGCCAGTTGTCTAGTGCTCCTTTCCGGGTGTCGACATGTACCTGCTCAACACTCCCACTGCACGGGAAATGTCTAGTCGAGTGCAGATAGTCTCATACATTAGAATACCAACAACACTTGCATAGGGAACATGTGTCATGTCATTTATTTCTTCATGTGTATTTGGACATTGTTCAACAGTAAGCCTTGCTCCCATAGGAATTGGCACCTTCACTGGTTTTCAATCTTGCATGTTGAACCATTTTAGAATTGTTTCAGTATACTTCATCCGATTTAACCAGAGCTTTCTAGCGGCTCGATCTCTCTTAAACTCCATTCCTAGAATGAAGTTAGTTTCACCGAGATCCTTCATGTCAAACTTGGAGGATATATGCTTCTTAACCTCCTTTATTGCGTCCATGTTGTTTCCAATCAGCAACATGTCATCGACATACAAAACTACATATATAAAACACCCACATTCTTCCTTGGAATATATATGGTGATCATCTTTGCTTCTCACAAACCCCAAACTAAGGATGAATGTGTTGAACTTCTGGTACCACATCCTTGGCGATTGCTTTAGAACATAAAGAGATCTTTTCAGTTTGCAAAACAACTCTTGATTTCCCTTTACTACAAATCCTTCAGGTTGTTTCGTGTATATTTCTTCTTCCAGGTCCCCATGTAGGAACGTTGTCTTCACATCCATATTTTATATTTCCAGATCGAATGTTGTAGCCAGAGACATTACTACTCTAATGGAATTTAGTTTTGCAATAGGGGAAAAAATCTCACCAAAGTCAACTCCCTCAACTTAGGAATAACCTTTCGCTACTAGTTGAGCTTTGAACTTCTCAACTTGTCATGTGGCATTCATCTTCTTATTGAGTACCCATTTGCTATCGATGGGATTTATTCCACTGGGTAACTTGACTAAATCACATGTCTCATTCTTGTGCAAGGATTCCATCTCTTTGACCATGGATTCCTTTCAAAGTTTACCCTCTGTTGATTCAAGTGCCTCACCGATGACTCAAGCTCATCATCGATGGAAGTTAACACAAATGTGGAATGCAAGTCAGGTGGACTATAACTTTCAACTGGTTTTCTTACTCTTTCTGACCTCCTTGCCACCGAAGTATGTTGTTATACATCTTCCTTAGATTCAGTCGACTTATTTGAATCATCTTCTTCCTTCCTTACTTCAAACCGCATTGTCTCACGATTATTCTCAGTCTGAAAAAAATCTTTAGGCTCAGACTTACCTCCTATTTCTTTAAAGACCACATCTCTATTATACATTGTTCTCCTTGTTGCAGGATCCCAAATATTATATCCTTTCATTCCTTCTTTATATCCAATGAAAATACATTTGACTACCTTCTTGTTCAGCTTGCTCCTCTTTTTCTTGGGAACATGCACAAATGCATCACAACCAAATACTTAGAGATGTGAAATCGAAGGCTTCTTACCTGACCATACCTCTTGTGGAGTCATGTCTACTAGCACCGATGAAGGACACATATTCACCAGATATCTTGCAGTCTCAATTGCCTCCACCCAAAATTCTTGTGCGAGCCCAACACCACTGAGCATGCTCCTTGCCTTATCCATCAACGTATGTTCATTCTCTCTACAACTCCATTTTGTTGTGGGGTATATGGTGTGTTAGTTTGGCATGCTATACCACACTTTTTACAGAACTAATCAAATTCTTTTCCACGGAATTCAGCACCATTGTCAGTTATCAACACCTTAATCTTCTTATCTATCTGGTTTTCTACAAGATTTTTTAACTCTTTAAATTTGTCGAAAACCTCTGATTTCTTCCTTAGGAAATATATCCATGTCTTCCTGGAAAAATCATCTATGAAGGAGACATAATACAGGGATCCACCAAGTGAAGGCACTGAAACTAGGCCAAACACATCATTATGCACCAATTCTAGAATCCCATTTGCCCTTATTGCTCCATATGGGAACCTCACCCGAATTTGTTTTCCATATATGCAATGTTCACAAAAGTCAACTTCTAAACCACGTTCAGGAAGACCTTCGACCATACCTTTGTTGTGCATAGATCGAAGTCATTTTTCTCAAATGTGTCACATCCTCTCATGCCATATCATGGTTGAGTTGATTTTATCATGTCTTGTAGAGTCGATTTGTACTGATTCATCCCAAGTCGAGTCGACTTTAGAAGAAATGATGTTGTTGAATCCAGTCGATTCGAACTTCCCTAACATCTTGTATAGGGTTCCAATATGAACTCCTTTAATTAATACTATTGCACCTCCGACCATATTGCATGAATCCTTCTGAAATAGAGTGTGTACACTAGCATCACTCATCTTACTGACATATATCAGGTTTCTTTCCAAACCTGGAATGTGTAGTACACTTGGAAGGGTTCTTTTCCTCCCATCTTGCAGTATCAGTCGAACTCTTCCTCGTCCGATAATTTTGGCTTTTGACTCGTCCCCCAAGGACACATCACCTCCATCATATCATTCGTACTCACAAAACTATTTTCTATGTGGTGTCATATGATAGGTTGCTCATGAGACAATTAACAAAACACCTTGATCTGATTGTGTATTGATCGACGCCAGGTACACATCACCTCCATTATCTAAGGTTGTCTTTCTCTCAGTCGATTGCTTCTCATTGGATCTCGTATTGACTTCCATTTCCCTTGACTTATAGTCCTTTTTGTAATGCCCACCTTTATCACATTTCCATCATATTCTTGTCGACTGAACCGGGGATTTAGATCTACCCTTCGACTTAGACTTTCTACCGGAGAATTTGTCTTTATCTCTTTCAATCGTTTGACCTCTCACCACTAAATCATCTTCGGTCGATCCTTCCATGTTCTTTCTTCTCATTTATTCTGATAGCAGAGTAGCAATGACGTCTTCTAGCACTAGTGTGGTTGTATTACTCCCTATATCCATGACTAAGCTATCCCAAGAGTCTGGAAAGGAACATAATAGGCTTATACACTTCTCCTCCTCAGTGATTTTAATATCCACATATGATAATTGGATTAAAATGGTGTTAAACGCATTTACATTCCCAGTCACCGAACTGTCATCAATTATTCTCAGAAGATACTGTTTCTTTCTGAGAAACAACTTATTTACTAGATATTTCGATTGGTATAAGCTTCCCAACTTGTCCTATATTTTCTTGGTCGAATCTTCACCTGAGACATTCAACAGTACCGAATATGCAAGACAAATTTGAATCGTACTTCTTGCTCTTATTTTGAGTTTCTTCCATTCTTTCGTCAACATGCCCGTTGGTTGGGTACCTGGACATACTGTTGTCCATTGTTCTCGATCTATAAGAAGATATTCCATTTTAAGCTTCCAAAGCTCAAAATTCTGGCCATTGAATTTTTCTATCTCTATTCTTGAGTTGCTCGCCATTCTTTACCACGATCTTTAAAACAATTTATGACTTACGAATTTTATTGTACCTAGGATTTAGTTCTCAGATTCAATATTGGTAAATCAAGATCTAATACACTCGTCAAAGCATAACATGACTCTGATACTACTTGTCAAAGAAGAGCTATGATACGACTTGTTAAAGCACAACTCTGATACCACTTGTCAAGAAATGAGAGACACTTCCACACTAAACCTATAAAAGGAGAAGAATAATTTAATCAAGAACGTAAATGACAAAGCAATCACACCATACATAGATATTTTACCCTAGAAACCCAAACCGGGAAAACCAACATTCTTTGAGTGTTCTACTCTCTTGTTGTCTGATTCAATTTGAATAAAAGGTTACATGTCTAACCTTGGTCCACACCTAAGACACAATCGACATCATACCCTCTTTCCTACACAAGAACAACCCTATAGGCAATCCATCCTACATATGCATGACCAACAACCTACATTCAAATATTTCTCTAAATATTGGCTATCCTATGATTTATGCATTAGCCTTTACGGCCTTACAACACACCTCTTTATAGGCTTTACAACAAGAAAAACCCTAAAGACTTGGTGCCCAAAAATGGTTACATATCCATGCATATCATTGGCTACAAATCCCGCAAATATTGAGATTTTGTTACAGTTGACTCCAATTCGTACTACCGGTCGGCCTTCATTTGGTCTTCAGTCGGTCGCCACACGTCCGCCTATCAACCTCTTGTTGGTTGACCTCTTCGACTTGATATCGATGCCTTTACAATGTCGAACTTCCTCAACCTTCGACTTCGAATTTATCCAATGGACTCACCTCGACCTCCAACTTGTTGTCGATCCAAATCGACTTTGACAATCAGTCAATTCACCTCGACTAGAATTTCACTGCAAAGAATATAACAACCCAACAATACGTGATTTCTTGAGATATTGCAATCATTCAAGTTGGATTTAATTCTACATGTTATAATATTTCTTGTGCCCTAGGGGCGTATTTATTGGCCAATTGATCTCATTGATGTTATAAACTTAATTCGATAGCCAATAGGGTTGCATCAAATTCATCTTCCTCTCATTTTTTACTCACCTTTCTACCACCTAAATTTCATTTGCAAGCTGCCATAATTAATCTACTAGTTATTATCTATATTTTGGGTGGTTTACTTGTTGATTCTAGTGGCTAGAATTTGTTGCTATAGAAATTGTTTTCTACAGCCATAAGGCTGTTACAAATCTTCCTGATAACACTAGCTAATAGCCCTTTTATTTCTATCAAAGTCTTACCCTAACTATTGGAAATTTGTCTACTTATTCTTAGCTTTATTTCCAACATTTTACACTAGATTTTGATGGTATAATTTGCAGCTCTTATTATCATTTGTTGCTTATATATATATATATATATATATATATATATATATATATATATATATACTACTTCAATTTGGGACAACAAGGTTATTTTTTGCATCCCCATTCCTTTGAGGCTTCTATCATCATCTAGTGTCTTGGTTCGGGCATGTTTAACTTGTTCTTGCATGTACATCACCTTTGGAATCCAATCCCCTTGTCATAAGACTCTTCCTCAAGCCTCCTCTCATTTTTGACCTTTCCCTATAGGGGAACCTTTCATATCCTTTCACTTTCCATCTTAATCCCCCCTAGGGTCACCCGAGTTTTCCCCCTTGTGGTGATTTCATCATCACTAAAATGAGGGGAGTGTTTATCTAAGGTGACAGTGGGTAAATAATCTCATATTTATCACACCTTTGTGGTTTGGGTTGGGCTTTGTCCAAACTACAGATTGTGTGATAACATGGAGAAAGATGAAAACTTATAATGAATATGAGATAAATGGTAAGCTATCAAGCTACAAAAATAATTCAGAAAACTTGATAAAAATTAAAACAAATACACCTTAGTTTTAACTCGGTAAATAGTTACTAAGAAAATACCAATATGTATACTCACATTTAGTAGCATAAATTAAACGTGAAATAAATATGAGTTGTTGGACTACATAAATAGTTCTTATAGTCAAAACATAATTTAAAGCTAATGCATATCAATAACAGACTCATAAAATAGTTACCAAAGAGTCATAAATGTGAATACTCATGTTCAATTTCCTATCATTCATATCAAATTCAATTAATAATGAAATAACATAATGATTTCTCAAAAAATTCTAACTACGGTGCAGAAATTGAGAACTCAAAATTTCATTCATAAATACATCTAATAGAAGAATAATATGGCTTGCAAAATCAGTATTTCATTAGCCTTGAATAGTAGTACCAAAACAAGTGAAACACCATATAATCATTGCCACTTCCAGGTCTTCAAATCTCAAAATTATGGCTTTTGCAATAGTGTACATAGCCCTATTTCCAGAGTTTCCAATCCCTTTGTTCTCACTACATAATTACAATAAATAGAAGAAAAATAAGTTAAATTCTAAAATTGTTTCCACAATTTGATCAAACTGATTGGTTAAGATATTGACTTGATTTGTTAGCTGATATTAAGGAGAGATATTCTCCTAAGTACCAACAACTCTTTCACTGACCTCTCCCTCTTGCATCTGCACGTGACTTGGCCATATGGGAATTTTCTTTAATATTTGTGCAATTAATGATGGTTGGGGAATCTCCTCATTTAACTAACATCGATAAATCTTCTTCACTATTTCTTCATGTCCTAATTTGAATTTTAACAAGAAATCATTGATAGATTTGTAACATTATGTAGGCCGAGTGATGGAATATTTAACATTTTCGATATTCCAAAACATGAGATGAGTAATCCCATTTGTCTTTGAGAAAATATGTTGATGTACATCATTTAGACAATCTGACAAAGGTACAAATTGTCCCAGAACTATACCTAAGGCATGTTATAATCATGAATTATATCTAGAGCTTGATCCCATAAGTCTGAGCAGTTCTTGATTGTTTCCTTCATTAGATCTTGTGAGAAAAAATAGTTAATATGACAGGAGTCAAGTGATGCTTGAATTTTTAGTTTCTCTTTTTTAGAGAATATGGAGTAACCTTGAGGAAGATTAACTCCCTGCGCTTCCCAAATTTTAGGCTTCTYGAATAAAGTTTGTGCTTCCTTTTGTTTTTTAAATTCTTCRTGAGACCCTATARAGAATTGAAGTACATGTTCGTGATTCTCTTTGATAATATACAGTTTGGTGTAAAGTGATTCTTATAAAGAAGCTAGTTTTTTGCTCATCTATGTTGCTTCTTTCTTTAAAGTTTCAGAATTCTCAATTTTGTTTTCCATTTCTTCTAACCGAGCAGTCAAAGTAACCACCCAATCCTCATAACTTTTTCTCAATTTTTCTTTCTCATCAAAAACATGGCTACCTATATGTTGTGTTCAGATTTAATCTCATTCATTTTAGTTGTCAACTGTACAATGGTATTTAGAGAGATATTATTTTCTTCTAAATGATCCTTCAGCTGGGATTCATGTTCCCGTGACCAAATTTCCTACTGTGCCTTCAACTACTCTTGAAGCTCTTTCACCATGTTCTTTTCTTTCTTTATCTGAGTAGACAGTTTACTTATATACCATTTATTTGCATTGACAAATGCCCCTAAGGAATCAATAGCTTCCTCTGCAAATTCTTCATCATTTAAATGTTCATCATTCTAGAGATGTATTGTTTCTTGTGTAACCTCCTTATGATGTGTTTTCTTTCTTTTCTTAGTTTTCCTCTTTAAAATAGTCTTGGCCTTGTCATTAAAAATATAACTATCTAATGACAGGACAATGTCCTGAATTGGTTGAAGATTATGAAGAATAAGAGAAGATGGGAATAATCTTTATGTAATGGAAGATATAGGGGTAGTATCAATTGCATGTATGATAGGGACCACGACTACTAGATAATCTTCAGTACCTGTACCGGTGGCCAATTTTGTATTCACCTCAGGAATCATAATAGGAGTTTGGGTAGTTGTTTTCCTTGAGTCTTGTTCTCCCGATATAGTCTTCTATTGAGCTTGTGTATCTGTCTATGTTTATGTTGTGGAAACATTGTGATATGGTTCGGTTTCATATTTTGATGATTGATCATCATCCTCAATTTCTTCAATTCCCTGCTTTTCATTATTTTCCTTAAGAAAATATTTCTTTCTTTTAATTTGTCAATCAATGAAGTTCAAGAAATTAGAATTGTTTCTTATAGCATCAATTCTATGAGATACTTCATGAAAACTTGTGGCTCTCTCAAAAACAATGTCAAATGGGTCTTCTTCATGAATGTATGCTTTACTTTTGACCATAGAACAATGTTTTTTAACAATCTTTGTTGGATCATGTTTTTTGAGATTCCCTTGAGCCAACCAAATTCCTTCCAATTGATCCACTTCTTTTTGAGCATGTTTTGTCTTTAATAAAATAAAAATTCACGGTTAAATTGGGAATGTAGGCCATTTCCTTTTGTGATTACTTGACAGGGATGCCGCAATATTGACATTTATAATCTGGTATGCAATTTCTCTCAGAGCAAGTCTATCTAGGACATATCTAGGCAAGATATGAGGAGCCCCTTCACAACCATAAATTCTGATGTATGAGAATTCATCATCAACAAACCAATCACTAATATCTTTGATAGTATTCATGGTCTCCTGTGTGAATCTAGGAGCTGGATAATTTTATAAAAGTAAATTAGGAGAATCATGAAGAAATTAAAGATGTCATAGAAAAAATTATTGTAGTTAATTTCTCACATTTTAGAGCAATACAAGTGAACTTCTTCTTTAGAGGGAGTCTTGTTCCAAGCTAAAAGGGGAAAAGGGGTAATTGCACAAACATCATTGATCAGATAACCCGACATAAAAAATCCTAGACAGTATCTTAGGGGTGCCTCTTGGGACTTTTGAACCTCTTGTTTGATGTTTGTGGAAAGGATATGTACCCAATTAAAAACCTTCCCTGTGAGAACCTGATGAATGAGGGGAACCCAACTTGAATTTAAAATAATCTTTTTCGCCATATAGGTGACATTTCATGATTACAACCAACATGGGGGGTTTCTTTAATCTAGAGACAGAATAGATATTTTATGCTATGATTTTGAAATAATTAGGATCATACCACCATTCTCTAAATAAATCAGCCATCTGCAATTCATCATTTCCAACTTCTTTCTTAATAAATTCTTTAATGAAATTATCATCTAGATTGGTTGTGGCTAGACTCAACTTATACATATTGGTAACTTCATCAGGCATAAAAGAACCAACAATTTGACGGGAGGAATTTACAACATTGCATGTAGAGATATCAGTGTGAGAGATTATCCATCGTACCATGTTATAATAGGGAAGTATAGTTGGTTTGGTAGCAATCTTATGAAGGTCAGACCTCATAATATCAACCAGGTCATCTGCGTCTGACTCGTATTCTTTTGTGAAATCACCTTCTTCAATGAATTTGTATAATTGGCTCCACTCTAGACTATTTCTTTCGCCTGTCTTTAAAGTCGTTCGGAGAAAATGCAAAGTTGGGGTTTCTTTCCATTTCCTCTTCTTCATCATTTTGTTGCTTCACCTTGCTATTTTGTATCATGCTTTAATGATAATCCCCACAATCGGATGGCACAATATTATTTTTCCTTCAAACTCAATTTATAGTTTGATTAAAACCAATTTTTATGATCAGCATGAATAACAAAACTAACCAAGCGAAAACAAGTAAGAGGAACTCTATGTTTTTGGATTTTTGAATTAATGCAGAGAAGGTCAATCCTGATAAATCTCAGAAGAAATGAAAGTAAGGCTCTAAGAAGGATGAAAAATGGATTTAGCAGGAAATTTGGGTCTTAAGAAGGACTACACTAAACCCAATGTTCAATAAATTTGTTTTATTACTGTAACCACCAGCGTTAGAATCATTAAACCGTGGAAAAGGCAATTTTAGTTTTATTTAAATCTGTGAGACAATGCCTTTTACCGAGCATTGATCCATCAGTATTTTTAAACTTAACGTTTAAAATCAATCAAGAAAAATGTGGGTTGATAAAAATTTATTAAGAAAAGTTATATTTTTGTACCTTAATCAATACTTAATCACTTAATTGGGGCACCGGAAATCGGGCATTTTATTGAATGGAAGACATATGTACATACAAATCATCTTGATCCGATATGATTCAAACTATAGGATTACTAGGCCATCATAAGATCGGGACATTGGCCTACCCAGAAAGATTTATTAAAATTTCAAAAACAACATTTCCCGATCCAATATAAACACACACTGGCCCATCAGGAGATCGAGATATCAGGAGGTCAAGTATTGAGAAGAATTTTATTGAAATCGTAAAACAAAAGGAAAGTCTGATCCAATATTACCGAATCATGAGGCCAATCGAACCATTGGGAGATCGGGCTATCAAGAAATTGGGAGGATTTATTTAGAACTTAAAACTATGGTAAAGCTTGATCTGGTGTAAACAAAAACAAGCCTTTCAGATCAATCGCGCCTTCAGGATATTGGAACATCGAGGTAGTGGGTTTTAATATTTAGTTAATTTTTTTGTGTTTCAAAGAGATTGTTTGAAATTAATCCAACAACATCAGAAAATTATCGAAGGCTGATAATTTAGAATGAAACAAACTGAAGAAAAAAAAAAGGGACCCATTATTGTTTATCTAAAATTCAAAAATAATGGGGGGTTGTTGAGGCTCAACAAGAGGTCAAGGATGATGGGGATTTTCCTTGATTAACAATGAATTTATGTTGAGTTAAAGGGTTTTTCAATGCTTGCAGTGTTTGTGGGATGGTTTGATTAGGTAAGTGGGCCCTCAAGCATTAGACTTAGGCAAGATCATGACACATGTGGGTGTAATTATCCTCTCAATAAATAACATAAATGTTTCAGCCTACATCCTTACTTAGATTGTGTTTGACCCTAGTTGGCATTGTTATCTCCCCCAACATTAGTTCCATGCCCCCCTTACCCTTGGCTCTTATTATTTTCTTCTTCTTCTTCCCTTGGTTAGGTTTTGGGTTACTCATTTGGGCTTAATGGGCCAATTCTGACTAGCCGAAGAAGGTGGAAGTTGAACCAAGTTAATGTTTGATAACGACAAAGGATTAGGGTTGGAAGAATTCCCTTGGTAAGATGTATATGCTTGTGGAGAAAATTGGACATTTGGAACACAAGGTTGGGAAACTCTATAAGAAACAATTATTCATCCATTTGAACTAGTACCTTTGAATAAGGGAACTTGGCCAAGATGGTTTGGAGAAGAAGCTATTAATTGGGTTTATCCCATAAAGTTGTTGGTTGCGTGAAATGCTCCTTGTGTAGAAGGTTGACCAGCAAGTGAAGGTTTAGGAGCATTTGGTACAGTGGTATATTAATATCCTCATTATGAGTACACAAGGTATAACTCTTGGACTTTAAGGATCGCATCTTCCTCATTTGGTGGTCGTTGCAAATAAATGATTTTTCTATTTGAGGAAGAAGGGACTTCAAAAAACAATCTAAAAGTACATTTCCATTTAAGGGATTTATATACAAACTTTACCATGTTTACACTCATGAAATATGTTTGGTGATATGGGTGGAGGTTATTTATCAACAAGTAGTAATGAGTTAAGTCCTAGTTTCATGTCTAACAAGCAACTAATTTTTTCAAGAAATATGTATCTATAGAAATAAAGGTAGTATAAGTATTCCTAGTAAGGATAATGCGCCACTTAATTGCCACACCAATTAGATTATTACATTGTAAAATCCTAATTATGACACTCTCTTTTGCATTAATATTAGAGTATCACCACAAATTAAAGGTCATTACGTGGCTAAAGGGATCTTTTCCAGTCTTACCTTGAAACTTACATATGCCCAAGGGAAATTTACTAGGAATAATATGCCAAGTTGCATGATGCTAAATGGGGTAATTAGTTAATAGAGACAATTCTAGTAGGTTCAAGTTAGCCATTAAAGTAAAAATGATAGGTTCCCCTCCCATTGGTGGTGGGGGAGCAGGAGGGGGGTGGTTGGGAATTTTGTCTCAAATTTTTTGATTCCCTTTAACTGAAGGAGGGGGACGCCCTTTCTAAAGTACTTTCACTAGTGTTATTCATTCTAGAGATTGATAAAGTGGTGATAGGAACCTTTGTATGATATGGGAAGCTCACACAATGGAGGAGATTCTCCTATAAGTCTAAGGGGATGTCTAGGATGGTTAAGAGTAACGGTGTCACATTTTGTCATGACGTTCTCTAAATTTAGGAATTGGGATAATTGAGTGTTGAGATTCTTAGGGGAATTTGTAATTAGATATTGATAGTTGATCTATAATGTATCATTATATAATTTTTCATCTATCTTGGTACTTTCTAGGTGGAAAAATTAGGGGAATTGGCTTGTAAGGCCTATTTTAGTGGTAGGTCCCAGTTTGAATATTTGGGGTCTATAACCTTCCAAAGCTATTTTAAGGCATAAAATGACACTTTTTTTGGTCAAAACTTTGTAAGCATAGATCACAACCCCTTGGAACTATTCTTAACATCGAGATCTATTTCCAACAATTCAAAAGTCACGTCAAATAGAGTTTGTATGAAGAAGTTATGCCTTCCCCAAATGAACCTACCTTGTTGACCACCATGGTACCGAGTGGATGCAAGGTCAACCCTCATTACTCACACATGTTGGGATAATCATGTGTGGAATTTCAAGAAGATTTTATAGGGTCCAAAACCCTAACATTGATTGAGGTTTGAGGTATGTAAAAACCCTAACCCTAACCCTCACCCTAGATGGTTATCAATCTATGTCAAATATTGGACCTTTAGGAAGAGAAGGGGTTCCATTCTTTTAGCATTGTACTTGTTCCATAGTTGAGCATAACATCTAGGAGTGGGATTTGAGAGCATAACAAATGAGGTAGAAGATTATGTAGCATCCATTGAAGCCATAGTGTCAAAGGAAACTCCATAGAGAGTGCCCCTTTCTTTGTACTTGCATTTCATACATAAAGAAAAGAGAGCATAGCATAGACCTTTCCCTTATAGATGGGTTTTCTCCCACATCAGGCTTCCTAGGTGACATTTTGTGTTCATCTGTGGGGATGGTGTATTAATTTTCTTGTTATTTCATTTAGATATTTTAGTTATTTCATAAATTTAAGCAATGAGCTAGTGATAATAAATCTAAGATCTAAGGAAATAAACTGAATTAATAAAATATTTCATAACATTGAAAGATTTGTCATGGCGAATTGTTCTAGTGGAATATACACGATAATTTATAGATCATATTGGTATAAGACTAGTTTTCTTTGACATTTTTGTGGGAAGTTTCAAGATCTAGGAATTGGATTAAGAAGGAAATAGTAGAACCCTGGGCATAGAAAATGAGTCTAGTCATAACAACCCTCAAGGTGCAGCAGAAGAAATATTTGCAAACATGGAAGAACAAGTCCTTGATATCTCATGCAACACAACCATCCTCGTACTGTCTCCAGCGAACATGTTTAGACATTTTGGGTATGTTGGTGGATTTAACTCAGAAGTTGGATCAGATGAGAAATCGAGACACAGTGAAGACCCAGAAAAGGAGTTGAAAAAATATACCAAGAAAGAGAAACCAAGTTCTAGTGGCATCACTCCTTCACAACCTTTGTTTAAAATGGAAGTGAAAGTGGACATCGAAACCTACCAAGGTGATATTGATGTTATTAAGTTAAATAATTGGAAGTGTATTTCAGTGCCTATAATATAGTTTAAGAGAAGAAGATCTCATTTGCCCAACTAAAAATAGAGGGCCATGCACTAAACTGGTGGGAAATCCATATAAAGACACTTATGGTAGAGGGTGATACACTAGTAACTAAGTGGGAGGTGTTTAAATCCCTCATCAAGTCCTAGTTCTACCCCATTGAGTATGTAGAGGACCAATGGATATGTTGGCTCACTTTACGTATAGGAAAGGGTAGAGTGTGCAAGAGTACACCATCGAATTTAGAAAAATGGAAATTATGTTGGATGTATCTCCCAAGAACTCAAAAATACTCCTCAAGTATATGGAGGGTCTACACATCCATCTATGGAAGCAAGTGATGCTCTTAAAACTCGGAACCATTGATGAGGCCTATGTGCAAGCATAATACTTGGAGAATATAAGCCATAAGAAAGGACAAAAAAGAGGTTCTAAATAGAAAGACCACCAAGATTCCTCCAAGCAGGGGAAGAAGAAGTGGAAAGGAAAATACAATAAAATGATAGCCATTGCACATCAGTGCAAGCATCCAAACAACCACTTCAATCATTGTAATATCTATGGTCACATTGAAGATACATGTTGGAAGCTACATCTATATATGAATATAAAGAACCATAAGAAGTATGTTGAGAAGAAGAATCTGCTAGGCATGGATTTAGGAAACCTGGTAGAGAGTAGCTCAGATCTGGTTGAGAATATTGTCTGCACTTCAAGGTAGAAGGAGATGAATCTAAGTAGGCTTCATCATAAATAAGAGAAGGAGATGACATAACTCTTCCATATTAAGATCCGGGTCAAAAAGACCAAGGTGGATGCTCTATTCGGTTCTTGTTCATAGGCCAACCTCATAGTAGATGATCTGTTTAGCAAGCTTCGTTGGGAAGTGCATGATCATCCTATCCCATATCCATTAGGATGGGTAAATAAGGATGTATTTCTCAAGGTAATTAAACAATGTAAGATCAAATTTTCTATAAGTGCATATTTTATTGATGAACTAGAGGTAGATGTAGTACCACATGATGCATGTGGTGTAGTGTTCGAAATCCCCTACATGTATATGAGGGATGAAATCTTCATGAAGAGAGAAAATCAATACCATTCGATTAAGGATGGGAAGTATTCCATCATCAATACGCACAAGGGTAAATCAAATATCTTTTTGGTAAGTCCTAACTAAGCCAAAAATTTGATTAGTTCTAGTAGAAAATTTGCATTTATTTTCTTAAGTGATAATCAACCAGGGGATGAATCGGTAAGTGTAAATGCATCCCTGAAGAAATGTACCAAAGAGAATAAATGTTAGTTGGAGGAGTTGTTGCATGCATACAAAGGAGTTTTCTATGAGCCTAAAGGTATACCGCCTAAGAGGGAAGTGGAGCACAATATACAATGGTTTCCTGACTCCCCATTACCAAATACCGGGTTGTATAGACAATGTATCCTAGAAGTAGATGAAGTAAAGAAACAATTGCGGTAGCTACTAGAGTAGGGAGTAATTTAACCAAGAACCTCACCTTATGGGTCACCTATCATCATAGTACTCAAGAAGGATGGGAATTTGAAAATGTCTATTAACTACAAATATTTAAACAAGATCACTCTCAAGAATCAATCCCTGCCTCTACCCATGATCGATGATTTGTTGGACTAGTTGCATAATGCCAAGTACTTCACCAAGTTGGATCTCAAATTGGGATACCACCAGGTATGAGTTAAAGAAGAAGATATTGATTGACCTCCTTCAAGACAAGGCAAGGTCTACATCAATGGTTGGTAATGCCTTTTGGTTTATGTAATGCAAGAGCTACATTTATGCAATTGATGATTGATGTATTGTGTCCATATTTAGATTCATTTGTAATAGTGTATTTAGATTATATATTGATTTATATATCTACTTAGGAAGAGCACATCTTACATCTCATGCAGGTGCTAAAGACTCTGAAAAAACATTAGTGGTTGGCTAACATTAAGAAATGTGACTTTTCACAATAGTCATTGGTGTATTTGGGGTACGTGATTGGTGATGGGAACTCAATATTGATCCCACAAATATGGAGGGAATCCTCAAGTGGCCAGGTCATATTAATGTCACTAAAGTTAACAGATTTGTTTGGGTAGCGCAGTACCTATGAAAGTTCATAGCATCATTTTCAGTAGTGACTACACCACTACATGCCATAATAATCGGTGTTAAGAGTTTCCAGTGGGGAAAGAATCAACAAAAGATTTCAATGAGATTAAACAAAAGATCGATCAAGCACCAATTCTTGCATTGCCTAACTTGCAAAATCCTTTCAAAGTGAATATGGATGCAAGTGGATATGTTATGGGAGCAGTCTTGATGCAAGGAGGTAATCCAACATGCTATCATTCTGAAATTTTTCATGGGGGAGCCTCGAAATACCCTACATATGATAAATAACTCTATGTCATCGTTCAATATGTTAAGAAGTGGAAGCACTATTTGATGGGCAAGGAAACCATTCTTCACACTGATCACCAACCATTGCAATATTTGCAAGCTCGAAGTAAGCTTCAACAAACCAAGAGTCCTAGTAAGACTATATTCATAAGTCTAATGATAGCTCTAATTCTAATAATTATAAGACTATTATGATTGGACAGACTTTTTCCAAGTTGTATTTTATCGTCATTGACAAGTGGCTTTTAGAGAATTTGGAAGAAGAAAATTCAAAGATGGGGATCGACAAGTTTTAGAAGATATTACTAGATCATTTATCACAATCTTACCCCTTGAGTGTCATTAAGGATGCAAGACAACAATCTTATTAATGCTTCTAATATTTTGTTAAGTTTAATTAGGCCAATGACTATGTTCACAACAACTTGTTGCTTTAGTGATTATGTGACATTGGGATCTTTGAACCATTTTTTGTCTCCATCACGAGTCTATATAAGAACTTGGTTGGCCAATTTCAAACAACCATGGTTTCTCTACCTTTGTTAGGATTACTATTGGCATTAAACAAGGGTGACCCCACTCTTTAACCTTATTTTGGATTTACATTGATGAGCTTGAGGGGTTCTATAGGAAAGACATGTGGGGGGGATGGTTGTGCCATTTGCCATGTCTTAACTATGGTGCTTTATTTTTCCAATGACATGATTTGTGCGACTTCCTCTCTTGAGGGTTTGGAGAGGTATTTAGATGTCTCAACCTACTTCTATGGACACCACCTACACATATTTGGGGGTTCAATTTATTGATCCTAAACTAAAACTAAAGTTGTCCTCTTAATGATGATTGTGTAGAGGGTGCATTTTAATGTCTTTTCTTGAGCATTAATGTTGTCAGATACAATTTTACAATATCCATTCAAAGATCCATATTTTCCTACCAATTGTTAAACCCCTTATGTTTTATGGATCGTAGGTTTGGGGCCCCATTTTAGGGTTTCATAATAGAGTGCATGTAGAAAGAGTTTATACCATTATGATTCAATATATAATCCTTTTCAAGCATATGATCCCCCATAATATTTTCCCATCTAAATTTAACACCCATATTCTCTGTCTCTAGAGCATCTTAAATTTATTTCATACCTTCACATGCTATGGACCATCAACAACTTATCCTAGGATAGACTCGATATCCATATTACGGTCTTTGTTCATCTAAGGAGACCACCTCCATGGGCCTTTTTGGATAGAGGTGATCACCTCCTCCCCTCAAATAGGGGATCAATGTAAATTAAAGCACATATATCACTAATTCATTAAAATCACTAAGGTTTACCCCCCACAACCTCTTAGTCCTAAGATGCTCTTTTATGTTGGGTAGTTATTGTAAATTGTTGACAATCTCATTGTTTTCCTATACTACCTACAACAATATTAGTAAAATGGACTTTGGACTGCTCGTGGCTAAGTAAGAGAAAGTTCCCACTAGTTATGAGTTGAGATATGCCACCAAATTTTATGGGCGAACATGATTTGTCGAATTTTATCCCTCTAAGTGGTAGAAATAGTGGAACACTTTATTTTTAGGTGCCTCATATATTATACAATTCAAGGGAAATTCTATCGATTATACATAGATTTGAGAGGTTCTAATATCACTACATTCATTTGTTACCCAAACTCCAAACCATGTATGTTTGTCCCTGCATATGAGAGGAATTCATTATTAGAGAATGAACCAAATAGGGACCTTAAAGGTCCACTTGATCGACCACCATTTTCTTTCAACCTCTCTGATATGTAAATTGTCGTGGATATTCCACTGGACAGATCACCACAACAAATCGAATAAAATAATGAAATATTTACTATGAAGGTTAATTTTCTTTAGATCACGGATTCTTTAATTACCGATTTTCTGCTTAAAATGTATGAAATAGCTAAAATGCAAAAAATAGAGAACATAAATAAATACTCACACACTATCCACAAGTAAACACAAGATATAACTTGAGAAACTCAATATGAGAGAAAACCCAACTAGAAGGTGAGGTCGATCTGCTCCCTTTTCTTGTAATGCAAGTACAAAGAAAGAGGCACTCTCTGTCACGTCTCCGTGGAGTTTCCTTTTACACTGTGGTCTGTATGGATGCTACATAGTCTCTCCTTCTCTATTATTCTTTTCAAAAATACCACTCCTAGGTGATCTTCTAAACTATGGAACAAATACAATGCTAAAGAATGGAACCCCTTCTCTTCCTAGTGGCTTAGTATTTAACATAGCTTGATAGCCATATGGGGGTAGAGTTTTGAATTTATCAACCCTCAATTAATGATAATGCTTGGACCTTCTATAATATTCTCAAAAATCCACATGTGTCTAATCCAATAGGTCACCTTGTCAACCCTCCCATACCTAAACCCTGCAAATTGCATAGGGTCTTTGAGAAGTTGTTTAATTTGATGAGGTAGTTTTTGAATTACATGCTTAGATGGCTCCTATATTAAATGTAATTCTTCTTTCCATGATTCTTTGACTTGATATCCTTGGAGGACATACTTGCATGTCTTGCAGGAACTTGTTGATGGACATTTTGGAGGTACAAACTCAGCTTGGGCCTTCATTGGGGTAGGAATCCGACCGGTTGGATGTCATGGTCTAGACCTTGGGGTAGTACAAGAGATGAACGTTGTCTCTAGAGGTAAAGGAAGACACCTTGGAGGATCTCACCTAGCCCTTGTAAGCCCAACGATTTTACTTTGGAGGCTAAAACATCATCTTTGAGGGATTGACGTCACCCTAGGGATAGGGTTTTAGTGCTGATGGTGGTGTTTGGTGGACACTTAGAACTTTGATGAGGGAGATCCGTTGTACCTTGGAGAGAAGACCACAATGCATGAAGGGAAGTTTGGAGGCCCAATGATTTCATCCTCAAGCTTAATGATTTTCCAAAGTAACCAAGATGTCACCCTAGAAGGGGTTAACATCACACTGTTAGGGTTTTCTTCATGTGCAAATTAAAATTGTTTTGTAAAGGGGAAAATTAAATGGGTTTGGCCTCTTTACTTTGTGGTTTACCCTAAATTTATGAGGACAAATACTTTTTAGGAGTTTTGTATAAATAAGAATAATTTTCATTTCATTTTGACATAGCTCTCTCATGTGAGAAAAACTACTTGGCTGAAATTTTCACCCTACTTGGTAAATTTGGATCATCTCTCCCTTGTACAACTATATTATGATGTTTTCTCTTGGTATATTGTGGATCTAATGTGGTGCGCACCTTGTGGAGGCTTGTTCTCTTGCTTATGGATGTATATTTCTTGGTAAAGTAGGGTTTGATCTTGCTATTCTATGAAATTGGTAAGCAAATTTCTGCATTTGTTGGTGTTTTCTTCTAGTTTCATTAATATTCTTGTCTCAGACCCTTGGGGGAGTATAAGAGCATACACCCTCCACCAAGGTTCATGTTATTTTCTAGTTGAGTATCCATTTTAACAAGGTTGATAGGAGGAGTAAAAGGGCTTACACCCTCCTAGCCTTACCTTGGTTAGTTTTGCATGCTCTAGAGAGTAGAAAAGCCTACACCTCGAGTGATATTGTGGATCTAACTCTTACATCCAAGATTCCATTTACGCAATATATACAAAGCACTAATCTGAAAATTGCATTGGAGAAATAAATCACTGCGTTGGAATATGTGATTTTACAAGATATTCAAATTGTTTAAAGTGGAATCAATTCTTTGCTTTAATATCTTGCTTGAGCCACTAGGGATTTTTGATTGGTCAATGACATATTATTTTTGTTATAAACTTCATGCTACATCCATAGGGCTGCAGCAAACTCATCTAAACTTATTTCTCTTACTCACTTTTCAACCGTTAGAAATTACTAAAAAGCTGCCATAATAAACTACTAATCTTAGCGCATCTTTTGGGTGGTTTATTTGTGATTTTTGATGGTTGAATTTTTATGCTATAGAAACCTTTTGCTACAGCCATAAGGCTGTCATAATATATCTTCAGTAACATTTCTTAAACAACCTTACATTGTCAGTAAGTCTTGCTTTATCTTACTTGAGTTGTACTAGTCATTGCTAGATTAATCTCTTGCATCTTTATTTGACTTTCAATGGCATATATAGCAGCTTCTATTATCATTTACTTACTGATTTATATCATTGTTTACTGCTTCTATATAGGACAACAAGCTTCACATGCTTGTCCATTTAGATATTGGGCTTGTATACTTGTATTTTCTCTTGTCTCGGGCAGGTACACCTCTCTTCTGTAGGTACTCAAACTTTTGGCAACAATTGACCATCTCAAAGACTTGTTTCCAAGCCATCTTCCACTTCTCATCTTGAACTATAGGGACATCATCTTACATTACTCCACTTTCCATCTCATTTTTCCCCTAGGGTCTCCTGGGATACCTCCTTGTATGGGATTCTTCCTTCACTAAAGCAAGGGGAGTACTTACCTAAGGTGACAATGGGTAGGTATTCCCATAGTTCTTTCCATATTGTGGATTGGGTCGGGCTTTTCCCAACCTACAACTTGTGTGATAACAAAAATAACTACCTAAAGAGAGAAGGTAACTACTAAAAGAGAATTTCCCAAAAACACCTCCTCAATATAGAACTTGCCTAAGGAAAACTACTAGTGGAGTCCATATTATCAAAGCATATTCTTCAAACATATATTTACTCTCATCCCAAATAAGAACCATCAATTTTGAGTTTACAAATCCCAACTTAAACTTCAAAAATATGTTGTTTTTCCAATGGGTAACTCCCAATCTTCATGATCCTTAGACTATACCTTCTCAATCCAACTAGTAAGATCAAGTACAACCTTGCTTGTAGTTAAGTCTGGATCATATCTCCATTAAACCTTGAAAGGGAATTGAATTGACTATATATATTGTGAGGCAAAGCAACCAAAGAATGTTGATGCTTGTCGAAAGGAATGACAACATTTTTACTCCCTCATAAGTGTGAAGTAAATATGTTTCCCCACATCATATTACTTTACTCTACCAATATAATGGTATTAATACCCTTACATGAGATCATAGTATAGTAGAGGGGGGGATTCTTCCAATTGTCATATTTGGGATACCCTTCTCCCATCATTAAATACCTCATGATACAAGGAAAACAAAGGATGTGATTACATAAAAAACTTTAAACATTGCCCTTATCTTTTGAGGACATTTATAATCATATTTGAAATGGGCAAGGTGGTCTAAGAGTTCTCTTTTATATTATTAGGCTCATAAGCTCATAAACCACGTTACATGCATGCTTCTCTACCTGGATTGAAGATAGATTCAAATCCCTTAAATCAACATAGGAGAAAATAAATGGCATTTCCTTTCTCCTTTTCACGCTTGCCACTTGTTATATCAAATTTTTCCTCACCCCATGCAACTTGCTTGGATGGCCTTTCCATTTTCCTATGCAGACTTGAAGTCCCCTTTTTATACCTTCCAGAGCCAAAAAATTATATTTGTCCACATATACGCACCCTACCAGTTAGACAGCATGTGTATATGTAGGTTGCACCACTACAACCCGCGTATGTTGGGTTTGGTGCTCAAAATTAAAAATTATGTCGAGTTTCCATGTCACGTCACGAGATCCATGATCCTTGACCTTCCATATACTGGAAATGTTTCGATTCGGCGCTTCAATTCCACTTGAAGGCTATAAATTGATCCATATCCAAGCTGTGGAAGAGGAGAGAATTCAACTTTTGAGAGAAAATATACTCTAGAGAAATTTCACTTCACATTGATTCTGCATCCCTTTATCTTTGAAAGTCTGAACACATTGTTCAGCCCCCAAGCTCTTCCTTCTTTGATGGAGAACCTCATTGTCTCCTTTATATGAGCTTGCCTTTGGTGGAGGATTGAAGTGGTGGAAGCCCAACTCGAGGGACTTTGTTTCTCGATTCCGATGTGTGCCAGTACAAAATTTTGTCACATATGTACTTCTGTTGATTATTTTAATAGAAATACTCTTTTCTCCTCCAATTGATATCTTGCAAATATTTGAATTATTATTCCATGGGCGTATTTGTCATGAATGTTAATGGATTATGCTATTTTATATTGTAACACTATATATTATCACCATATGCCTGCATATCTTGGTTGCTGAGGACAAGTTGCAAGTATAAATATTTGAGTTGCGTGCTCAACGGTGGACTTCATCGAATGTCTGGACGAGGTAGGATCTTGATCTTGTCTTGTTAGCATTTCATTTATATATCATACTTGGGATTAGAGTTGATTTTTGCGTGTCATTCTGTCTGTTGTGGTTTAGCCCATGCCATAGAGATATTTTCCTCGTAACATAATTAACGATCATACTGGGGATTGATCTTCTGTTTTGGGGTTTGGAGTGTTTTTATCCTTGACTTTCTCTCTATCAGCCTGAGTTTCCTTGTCGCCTGATTGCTTGACAACCTATTTTACTTTACATCTGAGTTTCTTGTCTTAATCCTTTCCCTGGCGGTGTTTTACTACATATGCACGGGGTTTCCCTTGACATACACGTACATATGCGAGTTGTCCTTCTATAGGGCGCGTACATACAAAAGTTTTTCTCAAACAGTCGCGTACATCAAATTTTTAGGCTTACTGGTTGATTCTGGTTGGTTGTTGAGTCTTCTTGGGTCTCTGTCCTAATTGTTGAGTGCTTACAGAGTGATAGGAAACCTTCTTATTGTTGAATTTTCAGGCGATATTCTTTCTTATCATCTTTTACATTAGTTGTCCTTGCATCTTGGTCTAAGTGTTTGCTTCTTGGTATACTGCTTGGCTTGTCTCTTTTTTCTTGTAGTAGGGTCTGCTTGTGAAGTTGTTATTCATTCCTTTCATTTTATTTTTTTTATATTGAAAATACAAAAAACAATTGTTCATTTTGCATTATGGCATTTTCTCTTTTGGTTATTTAGTATTGATCTTGACATGTGTGGAAGGATTGCATCTTATTGAAATTGTAGAATTGCATTGAAAGTTGCATTTGAAAAGCTTACCATCTTTTGAGAATTTAAGATTAAGACTTAGTACTATGTTTATATTCATTTATTTGATATGTTGAGTCATAATATCATCAATTTCACGACCACATCTCTTGATTCAACAAAGCCACTAAATGTAACATTTATTAACTAAAATTGATTAGAAACGATTTTATTTTTTAGGGTACACAAACAAGCATAGGATATAGCGACTTGGAATAGGATTTTGTGAGTAAAATTCTCCAAGGATATTAAACTAAACATATGTGTTTGACCAGGGAGTGGTGAAATCCATTGTGTAATTAGTGACGTCAGGACACTCCACTCACACCAGAGTTAAGAACGAGGTCCTGTGAAGTTGGTTGCATAGATACCCCTCTAAACCTTCCTATCATTAGAGATATTTATGTGGTTTCATTCGCATATGAGGGTCTTGCTAGTACCTTTACCTATGTGAGAGGTGGTGCTTTCAAGATTTCAGGCTTTGTTACCCTTCCCATACGATGGACCAGACTTACTACTATTCTCATGCGCATTAGTTACATCATGGTGTCTCTAGTTGATTTACATAGGTAGCCACATAGGTTACTTGCAGGGGTTATTTTACAGTTACCCTGAGTCAGATAAGGGTCAGACAACACACAACCTGTATGGAGGCTTACCCCTCTAGGGGGATCTGACCGACTTCATTGTTAATCCCATGAGGGCCCTTATAACAGATTCTGATACCTCCAATATTTTGAAGGGAGTCTCAGGCCCCTCTTGGGTGAGGCATACCTACGCTAGTGAGGGAGGCCCCTTTTCAGCTACTATATCTTGTTTGTGTGCATTTAGCCTTTTTATTTATTTTGGTGTGCTCTCTGATTGTTAGTTGGCCCTAGGATTTGGTTTTATATCTCGATTCTTGAGTCATCGTGGAGCAATAGCAGCCTCCTCGCAGGTCTCTTTGTTTATTAAATTTACCACTACATTTTGAGTCTTTACCGAAGTTTCCTTTGAAAAGGCGTAAAGTTAATAGACGTGGTACATATATCTCCACCTCCCAGACTTGTGATTATCTAGTTATGGGTATTGAGTCAAGTTCAAATGACACCGGGAGTCCCTCGACTCTATACCTACTGTAGTTAATGGGGTTCCTTCGACTCCTTCATCCATGATGGTTGTAGTACCGAAGGTTCCCGTCCTTACTCCTATCCATCCTGTGGTTTCTACTCGACCCGTACAAACAACCCTTTCGAGTCTCTTTTTGGTACGCCATGATACAATTCTCAGTCCATACCTTCAGCTCTAACCCTTTTTTATTTTGGTATGCCCAATATTACATCACAAATTTCATCCTCCAATCCAACGACTAATGAAAATCCTAGTCTTGGACTTGGGGGCATGGCCCCTCCACATACTCCTCTCTCGTTTGGTGGAGGTCAAATTCCCCAAACGAATCTTAGAGTTGGGGGTCAACCTCCTTTTACTCCCAGGTTTAATCCTAGTCTTAATGCTCCTAAATGGAGTACTCAACCGGGCGGACACCCCACTTCCTATATTTCATCCTTTCCCCCTTCCTCTTCCATGCTGATTCCGACAAACACATTTGTTATGAAAAATCCACCTCCATCCTCTGAATTTCCACTCGAAGGAGGTCAGTTTCACGCTATGGGAAACCCTCATCCTAGAGCCACTCCAGCTGGGGGCAATGTTTATAACCCTCATTATGTCTTCCTTACATGTATGGTGCCCATACATCCTTTTATGAATCAGTTTGGAGGAGGATATTACCCTACCGGACAGGGCCATGGTGTATACTAGAACCTTGGATGGTCTACAATCCCTCAACACCAATATTTCTCGGGAGCATGGGCTCAGATGTCGCAACTCCGAATCTCTTTTCTGGCCATGCTTAATATGTCAGATTTGTCGAGATTGATGAATGACCCAGTGCGTCACGATTCGTCATGGCCCCCCATCCCCACCAAGCTTCCTCCAGACATTCTAAAACTCAAGGGAAAGACTAGCAAGTATCCGGGTGATCATGTTACTACTTTTCATATTTAGTGCTCATCCAATTCTCTTAATGATGATTATATTTGTTTGAGACTGTTTCAACACACACTCACGAGGGTTGCAACGAAATGGTACATTGAGCTACCAGGGGGAACATTCATGAATTTTAATCAGATGGTTTTGGTCTTTCTCAACCACTTCCAGTTATTAGTTTGTTACGATGCTAGCATAGAACTTCAGTAGGCTCTCTGCCAAGATAAGTTCATGCATATCTCGAACCATATCCAAGAGCGTCGTAGACGAAAGAGGTTGATTAAATCCTACTTTCCTCCAGAATTCCTATAGGAGTGGCTCCTTAAGTCCTTATTGCCTTATATTTCGAAAGATGTTTCTACATTCGGAATAACATCTAAGGAAGAAGATATTTTCAAATCCCATCAATTGGACCTCATATATGCTCAATCTAGAATGTTATATGAAATTCTTCCTGACGTGATGCAGTCGAATTACGACCCTAGAAAAAAGCCTAGGCCTCACGTCGATGGCATCATAGGCTCTGCAAATGCTAAGTCTACAGACTTGGTGATGAACCAGTTGAAGGATTTGTCTCCAATATAGTTTGTAGCAGGACAAGCTTCGCCTTCATCCTCCACTCCCACTCAGTCGACGAATGTGAAATATGTACAGTTGTCGACCAACCCAAATGGTAACTAGAAACCAGGAGGTAATATAAATAAAGGACGAGGTAATAATCGTAAGGGTGGGAGAAATAATAACAAAGACAAGGACAACACTAACAATGATAGTTCTAATAATAACG
>JASDQU010242170.1:94887-121312 GCA_032191745.1 Picea mariana
CGAACCATATCCAAGAGCGTCGTAGACGAAAGAGGTTGATTAAATCCTACTTTCCTCCAGAATTCCTATAGGAGTGGCTCCTTAAGTCCTTATTGCCTTATATTTCGAAAGATGTTTCTACATTCGGAATAACATCTAAGGAAGAAGATATTTTCAAATCCCATCAATTGGACCTTATATGAAATTCTTCCTGACGTGATGCAGTCGAATTACGACCCTAGAAAAAAGCCTAGGCCTCACGTCGATGGCATCATAGGCTCTGCAAATGCTAAGTCTACAGACTTGGTGATGAACCAGTTGAAGGATTTGTCTCCAATCTAGTTTGTAGCAGGACAAGCTTCGCCTTCGTCCTCCACTCCCACTCAGTCGACGAATGTGAAATATGTACAGTTGTCGACCAACCCAAATGGTAACTAGAAACCAGGAGGTAATATAAATAAAGGACGAGRTAATAATCGTAAGGGTGGGAGAAATAATAACAAAGACAAGGACAACACTAACAATGATAGTTCTAATAATAACGCTGGTGAGCGCAAGAAAGAAAAACAAAAGGTGAATTTTCCTTGTAAAATTTGTAAAGATGACCACCTTACCCACCTATGCCCCAAACTTGAGAAATCCTTGAGGCTCTTATCTCAACCGCCCATTGTGTTGGCCAATCCATTTCCACATAATCAACACATGGCTTCAAGGTCCTCTAACACCATAAATGCATCAAGTGGGAATCAAAACCCCTCGACACATGAAGGTGACCATCTATGTGTTAATATGGTAAAGTCTCATATTGATGTAGCCACTTGATCCCGTGATTACGGTTCTTCACAAACTATTAATGGTCCATAGTATCCCCCTCCTACAGAAACACCTTTGCAGATCGAAAAGCCAGAGCCTCCACCTCATATTTCAAAAGGAGTACTGAAATGCTCTACCCACAATCCTAATGCCAGAGCTACCCAGAACTATTCGATTGTCGAAGATATGGTCAAGCCCCTTGTGCGATGTCGACTTTGGAGGTTCTCTGGACGTGTCCTTCACGGATGAATGCCCTGTTATCTACTTTAGGATCTCTAGACCTGTGTGGCTCAAAATTTATTAAATTTGACATCACAGATGTTAAGCCTCACTTGCCTTACCACGTGGCCTTTCAAATCCATGTGGAGTAAACAAAATATACCATCAAACACACTGTAATTGATGAAGGTGTTGCAATGTGCATGATGTCCCTAACATGTTGGAAAGTCATTGGATCTCCAACTCTATCCCAACCTATGACTATGTTGATCGCATTTGATGGTCATTCTTTTTGACCCCACATAATTCTTCCCGCTTTTCTCATGGGTACCTTTGATTTCGTGGCACCAATTCATCACATTTATGCGATTTCCAGTTGGTCTTCATCGTCAATGAGGTTCATTCCTTTCTGTACTTCGTATTTCAACGATTCTTGGACCCTACCTTCTCTGACTATGTCATATGAAGGTTAGTCACACATTGGGATGGAAATTCCACTGTCATCGGCAAAGGTTGTGTATCAACCTATTCTTCACACCACTGTTGACCCAGATTCTGCATCTCGCAGACGAACAAGGACGATCTCATTCTACAGCCCGTATGGGCCACCCAATCGTCTTGTTTGCATGATTTCCTCGACAATACTTTACCTTTAGATGAAGCCATCTTAGAGGCCATGAATGGTCCCGATAGGCCTTGGGACGATATGCTTCATCGCTCTTATTTCCTTCCATAACTTGTTAGGATTGGACATGATGAATTCAGATCTACCTTGAGTGAGATGGTTGGTCATGTTGTGGTTCTGCTAGATATGCATCCTATTTATGTTGAAGGAAACATGGAGAATATTTCTCCTACCATCACAATCGACATCTCCTGAATTCCTGGCAAAATTGAAAACATATATATCGGTGCGGATTGTTCGCTTGAAGAAATTTCGATCTACACCGATCTCTTCAAAGAATTTTTTGACGTATTCGCTTGGTCATATGAAGAGATGCAAGGGATCGACCCCAGCATTGTCGAACATGAGATCAAGACTTATCTGGATGCTAGACCTTTTTTACAACGTCTTAGATATGTTAATCCTAGGAAGGCCCCTGCTATTAAGGCAGAGGTAGAGAAACTACTTAATGTTGGTTTCATCTACCCAGTTCCCTTGACTGAATGGGTGTGCAACCATGTTCCCGTGAATAAGAAATAAGGAACCATCTGCATATGTATGGATTTTCGAGACCTGAACAAGGCTTGTCCTAAAGACAAATTCCTGACTCCTTTCACTGACTAGATTCTCGATGAGTGTACGGGAAGTGAAGTGTTTCCTTTTATGGATAGATTTTCAAGGTATAATCAAATTGAAATCAAACTCTATGATCAACAAAAGACGACGTTTATTTGACCTTAGGATACTTTTGCATACTGGAAAATGCCTTTTGGCCTTAAAAACGTCAGAGCAACCTTCCAACGTGCCATGACCTTTGCTTTTCATGATCTCAAACATATTTTCGAAGCTTACCTCGATGATCTCACTGCTCACTCTCACAAGAGAGTAGATCACTCTGCTCACCTTCGACTAGTATTTGAGAGATGTCGTTATTATTGCATTCGTTTAAACCCTCACAAGTGCATCTGCTTTGTTAGGTCTGGTCGTCTCTTAGGATTCCTAGTGTATGAGCATGGGATCATGGTGGATCCTATGAAGGTTGAGGCAATACTTCGATTTCCACCCCCACACAACATTCGACAACTTCAGGGGTTACAGGGGAAGGCTAACTTCTTGCATCAGTTCATAGTGAACTATGCCAATTTAACTAAGGGTTTCATGCATCTTTTGAAGAAGGATACTTTATTTATATGGGATGACCAAGCCCATGAATCCTTCGATGCTCTTAAAAAATCCTTGGTATCAACACCTCTGTTGAAGCCTCTAGACTACAGTAGATACTATTAGCTTTATATCGTCACGTCCGAAGGGAAGGTTGGTATGGTTTTGGTTCAAGAGGATGATGAGCTCCATGAGCACATTGTCTACTATCTTAGTCAAAATTTAGTCGGTCCTGAACTTAAGTACTCTCACGTCGAGAAGCTAGCCTTGGTCGTCATACATGCAGTTCAGATATTACGACATTATATATTGCTTTGAAAAAATATGTAGTTGCAGATATCAATCCATTTCAATACATCCTTACCAGGTGTATCATAGGGAGAAAATATGATAAGTGGATTTTTATTTTGCAAGAATTTGACCTCGAATTTGCTTCAGTGAAGTTTAAGAAATCACTAATTTTTGTGGAGTTGATATCAAACTTCCCTCGACTAGATGAGGACGTTATTCATAATGATTCATTCGTGGATGAACATATCTTCCTTATCTCATCTTCGGACCCCAGGTATGGATACATTCTACTTTATCTTCAAACCTTGAATTTATCCCAACATCTGTCAAGAGACGATCTACAACGTATACGTCATCAAGCAAAAACTACCTTATCGTCAGCGATACTTTGTATCATTGAAGAGTGGATAATATTTTGCATTGTTGCTTGACCATGAGGAAGTTGAGTCAGTTCTCAATGACTGTCACAGTGGGGCTTGTGGTGGTCATCTATCTAGGTTTGAAACAACCCAAAAAATATTGCGAGCTGGTTATTTTTAGCCATCAATTTTTAAAGATTGTGTTGAAGCGTCCAAGAAGTGTCACCCTTGCCAGGTGTTTGCTTAGAAAATGCGCTCGCATCCAACCCCTCTTCACCCAGTCATCACCGTCACTCCCTTCACCAAGTGGGGGGTAGATTTTATGGACTTTAACCCAGCTTCGGTTGGGGGTATCAACATATTATTGTGGTCGTGGATTACTTCACTAAATGGGCAGAGGCCATGCCTACCATTAAATCAGATGGTAAGACTGCAACATTCTTCATATTCAACCAAATTATAGCCCGGTTCAGAATCCCAAAGGAGATTGTCATTGATCATGGTAGTCACTTTCATAATGAAATGATGACGGAGTTAGCATCAAAACTGGGGTTTAAGCATGGTCATTCTTCCCCTTATTATCCCTAGGAAAATAGACAGTTAGAGGCGGTGAATAAATCTCTCAAGACCATCTTGTAAAAAACTATCAGCCAAAGTAAATCTGATTGGCATCTAATGATTTACCCTGAGCTTTGGGCATATCAAACCTTAGTTAAGACTTCCACCGGTTTTTATCCTTTTAGTTAGTACATGGTGTGGATTCGTTCATTCCAATTGAATGTGAAATCCCTTCCCTCAAATTGGAAATTGAGCTCTTACCTGACACATCTGATCTTGAAGAATGCCTCGTGCACCTAGAGCGTCTAGATGAGCAACGTCGAGATGCCTCTACGAATATCGAAGTGAATACACGACGTGTTAAGGTTCAGTATGATAGGTTTTTCTATCCTCAGCAATATGTTGAGGGTGACTTGGTCCTCATGTATGACCAAGCCAAAGAAACGTTGGGGGAAGGAAATTTCAACCCCATGTGGCATGGTCCTTATATTGTGCGACATGTTTTAGAGAAAGGAGACTATGAATTGGAGGATTATGAAGGGAATATGCTAGATGAGCCCAAAAATAGGCTCTACCTTAAAAAATATTACGCTTGATCCCTCAAGCTTGGGCGTGACTCTTTGTATACTAGTGTATCTTAGTGTGTATATATTTTTTCCTTTGTGTTATTGAATTACTTATTAGGTTTTCCCTTGGTTGGAAGATGTCAACAAAGTCTTCAGTTTACTTAGGATTTACAGATGGTGTGAGTTGTCATACACGAAACATGGCTTTTTCCACTTGGGTCGTTTACGCACCCGAGCGTCAACTAGTGTCTTCAAGTGGCCTTTGTCTGGAGCCATCAACAAATAACGTGGTTGAGTATAGCATAGTTATAGAACTATTACGTGACACGATTTCACTTGGTGTTCAGTCTTTAAAGGTTCTTCTGGACTCCTAGTTAGTCATATGTCAGTTAAATGGTAGTTACTGTGTGCGAGACCCTACTCTACTCCGACGATTCCTATGGGTACAACTTTTGGAACGATACTTTGATTTTATTACTTATAATCACATACCTAGAAGTTCTAATTATGTATTTGATGCATATGCTAATTATGTTTTAGATTAGCATTTGTCACAGAACTAAAGTAAAGATAACACATTCATCCATGTACACATTGTAAAATATATAAGTAAAGTCAAGGACCAATGTTTTTTATATTCCATCTCTTCAAAAAATATGGTGTCATAGTACAAATGGAGCTCACACCCTCAAAATACATATATGGCTGGTAGATATATGACCATGGCATCTATGCATGTGGTGCCAGGTGCATATCATGATAGCACAATATGGCATTTGTGAGACGTCGGAATAGTCGCACCCACGCACGGGGCACAACCACCATCTGTCATTGCATAGCCTCTGGAAGATCCTCCACCTAAACCATAGGAATCTTGTGCGTCAATCGAGACAGGTTCCCCTGCACATTTTGTAGCACTCTCTTTGCATCTCCTCCTGCATGCTCATCTCCCCGGTTCCTCCGCCGATGTCGTGGGAATCCATATGGTCGTCACGGACCCACATTTGTGTAACAAATTAATTGTTAATACTTGATACCATTCAAAAATATTTGCGTTTTTTTTTATTCTTTTTGCAAAAACACAAAAAATTGAAATATATAAAAACTTTTCTTACCAATATCACCATAGGTGGACCTGGTGCAAAGGCATATCTGGATCCCCTTTGTAGTCGATCCCAGCATAGGGGTAGTCGTCTATGGATATAACCTGTCAACACCACTAGAAAAAGAACTCATCATTGTAGGGGGTTGTCACCCTACCACCTCCTAACCACCTCATCACGTCAGTCCACCGTGACATGGTTGGATCGCGCAGTCCTTGTGGAATGATCTCTACTCTAGGGCTTGTTATAATGCAAGTTTTAGGTTGGGAAAATTCTGACCCAATCATGGAACAAGTGCTACAACTTTGGGAATCCTACACCCAATGTCACCTTGATGTAGGTCCCGCACTTAGGGGGTGACTAAGGTCACTCATAGGAGGAGATCCTGGAGACCCTGGGGGGAATGGAAAATATGAAGGGAAGTGTAAGGAGAAGTTCCTCGGAAGGTCAAGTGATGGAAGAAATGAAAGATTGGAAATGATGAGTGGAGAGAGGTAAATGGATACCAAGTGCTAAGATAGTTGTCGGTGTACCTATACCTACCCGAAACACAAGAAAAACACCTTGCAATGCTATGTGTTAGTGTGGATCAACAAGTTAAGCTTGTTGTCCCTAATTTGCAGCAATGGATGATATTTTATATCAGAAAAATGAAGTATCCAAATCAGCACATAAAGCATAAGATCAATAGGCAATATCATCAATGAATTTAGTAATCACTTGTGACTTGAAACATGGTACTTTAAGACAGAATAAAAGCAAGTTGTTATGAGGTGCGTTTCTGCAGTAATATAGAAGTTTTATGGCTGTAGCATTTAATGATGTACAAAAACAATTTTAACCATTAACTAGGACTCAAAAAACATCCCCAAAGATGCGCCTAGTTTAGTGTGTTAGACAAACAAAGTTAGGGGGGGAATCTATGGTTAGTTTAGGAGTTAGGAGTAAGTTAATTAGCCAGGGTTATGTAGCCCTAATGACTGTAGATTAGTATTAGTAACAACCAATGAATTAGTAGGAGAAATGGGATGCCCTAAGGGAGGAAGAATCTCCAAGGCATCAACATCACTATCCCAAAGAGACAACCTTAAAACTTGAAAATTTTACGTTTCCCAAGGCATGGATTTATTTCTCCAATGCAATAAGTAAATGACTAGTGCCTTCAAAAATGGGTTAATGGAATCAAGCAAAGAAATATCTAGAGGTACTACCTCCTTGGGGATGTAAACCCTCTTACTTCCCAAGACAAGTATCTCTAGCTAGGGTTTGAGCTAAGAGGGTGTATGCCCTTATACTTCTCTTAAGAAACCCTTGTTAAACCAATAGAATGTAAGAATAAAATGGTGGAGATTATGGTGGGGGTGTATGCCATTATACTTCCCACCATGCTCTAGCAAAATAACCTTGACTTGAAAAATAATAATAACACAATGTAAAAAAGCTTACCAATTCAAGAAAAAAAATCTAAGACAAACCACCATAAAAGCTAGAAAAAACCTTCCAAGGCTAGCACATCACATCCATCAACCAAATATACAAGACTTATCCATAAACCACAGCACAAGAGAATAGAAAGAGCCAAGAGGGACGAAAATTTCAGATAAGTCCTTCTCCACAAGGGAGAGTTATGATTTGAAATGAGATCTCATGATCTCTATTTATACAAAAATTAGCCAACATGAATTGTCCAAAAAATAAGGAGTAAAACACAAGATTAGGGGTCAACAACCCTAATATTTCCCCCTTAACACAATAGTATTAAACAATTCACTTAAAATTTCATCTTTTGCACAAATTAAACCCTAATTAAGGAAGACGTCACCCCTTTAGGGGACGTTTTGCCACTTTGAGGAGGTACTTGGTGTTGGAGAAGGATGGAAGGGCCTCCCAAGGCCATGTTTCAAGCATCTAGATGATCTCTTCTTGGTGAAAACCCTCTTCTCTTAAAAACATCTAAGTGCAAGTGAGTGGCACCTCACCACCAATCCCAAACCCCCAATACCATGACGTCACACTCAAAAGTAGGACGTTTTTCCCCTCCTGGGAAAATCATTTGGTAGGTAATGGATAGGCTACATCATCCACATCATCATCAAGGTTTTCCAAGTCATCTCTCTCTCATCTAGCATGTGGGCCCCTATAATCCAACCTGTGATCTTGTAGTCCCATGGAAGCTCCAGCTAGGCTTGTTCTCCCAAAATTGTCCACCAGCTAGGTCCTGCAAAAACAAATGGACACACCCTCCAAGAATCTCAAGTCATAACATCATGATAAGTGGATCCAATCAATAAACAATCCATCTAAGCATGTGCATTAAAGATTACTATATCAAACAATTAACATTTCAAAGACACTATGTGAATTGTCAAGCTTAACCCTGGGAGGGATGACGAGGTGTCCTATTGGGTAGATCTTGCCCTAGGTCAAGGCGAGACTCTAAGAATCCCATCTCTAATCCATGTAATGTGTATGAGGTTGGTGGGGTCAAGACTCAATGGGAATAGGGCTCATGACATACTAGGGGTCATAATGTCTCATTCATGGGTGCCTTTGTAAAGGGTGTGTGGTACCTTCGTCTGCAATACACTTTTTCCAAGCCCATCATTTGCCTTTTATATTTCTTTCTTTATATTTTCTTTCATAATAGCACAAGGAGAAGTTGAAGGTCACTGCCCTGGCGTGGTGACTAGCTAGTGGCAATGTCACCCACAAATGCCTAATGGAAATGATAAGGCTCGCTCGTGATGAGACCCCCTTTCTCTCAGCCATGCAACTGAGAGTCACTGCCCTGGTTTGGTGACCAGATAATGAAATTGTCATACCTCTAGATATCCATGGACGTGATAGGTCGGCTCGTAATGAGACCTCCTATCCTTAAAATTACCTTTCAAGGATTTCTTTGTTATATTATGGGTCCCCTTTTACTCAAAGATAAGAAATCCCCGGAAGGTCAATTGATGGAAGAAATGAATGATTAGAAATGATGAGTGGAGAGAGGTAAATGGATACCAAGTGAAAATATAGCTTCTGGTGCACCTGTACCTACCCAAAACACAAGAAAAACACCTTGCAATGTTATGTGTTAGTGTGGATCATCAAGTTAAGCTTGTTTTCCCATTTATAGCAGTGGATGATAGTTTATATCATCAAAATGAATTATCCAAATCAACGTATAAAGCACAAGATCAATAGGCAATATCATCAATGAATTTAGTAATCACTTGTGACTTGAAACATATTACTTTAAGACTAAATAAAAGCAAGCTATTATGAAGTGGATTCTGCAGTAATATATCAGCTTTATGGCTGTAGCATTTAAACGTGTACAACAACAAGTTTAACCATTAACTAGGACTAACAAAAAATCCCCAAAGATGCGCCTAGTTTAGTGTGTTAGACAAGCAAAGTTAGGGGGAATCTATGGTTAGTTTAGGAGTTAGGAGTAAGTTATTAGCTAGGGTTATGAAGCCCTAATGGATTTAGGTTAGTGTTAGTAACAACCAATGAAGTAGTAGGAGAATGGGGATTCCCTAAGGGAGGAAGAATCCCCAAGGCATCAAGATCACTATCCCAAAGAGACAACCTTAAAACTTGAAAATTTCATGTTTCCCAAGGCATGAATTTATTTCTCCAATGCAATAAGTAAATGACTAGTGCCTTTAAAAATGGGTTAATGGAGTCAAGCAAAGAAAGAGCTAGAGGTACTATCTCCTTGGGGGTGTAAACCCCTTACTTCCCAAGGCAAGTATCTCTAGATAGGGTTTGAGATAAGAGGGTGTATACCCTTATACTTCTCTTAACAAACCCTTGTTAAACCAATAGAATGTAAGCATAAAATGGTGAAGACTATGGTGGGGGTGTATGCCCTTATACTTCCCACCATGATCTAGCAAAATAACCTTGAATTGAACAATAATGATAGCACAATGTAAAAAATCTTACCAATTCAAGAAAAAAAAGCTAAGACAAACCACCATAAAAGCTAGAAAAAGCCTTCCAAGGCTAGCGCATCACTTCCATCAACCAAATATCCAAGACTTAGCCATAAACCATAGCAAAAGAGAATAGAAAGAGCCAAGAGGGATGCAAATTTAAGATAATTCCTTCTCCACAAGGGAGAGTTATGATTTGAAATGAGATCTCAGCATCTCTATTTATACAAAAACTAGCCAACATGGCTAGTCCATAAAATAAGGAGTAAAACACAAGATTAGGGGTAAACAACCCTAATCTTTCCCCCTTAACAAAATATTATTAAACAATTCACTTAAAATTTCATCTTTTGCACAAATTAAACCCTAATTAAGGAAGACATCACCCCTTTAGGGGACATTTTGCCACTTTGAGGAGGTTGTTGGTGTTGGAGAAGGATGTAAGGGCCTCCCAAGGCCATGTGTCAAGCACCTAGATGATCTCTTCTTGGTGAAAACTCTCTTCTCTTAAAAACGCCCAAGTGCAAGTGAGTGGCACCTCACCACCAAGCCCAAACCCCCCAATACCATGACGTCATACTCAAAAGTAGGATGTTTTTCCCCTCGTGGGAAAATCGTTTGGTACGTAATGGATAGGATAGGTCCTCCATGTCATCATCAAGGTTTTCCAAGTCATCTCTCTCTCATCTAGCATGCAGGCCCTTGGAATCCAACCTGTGAGCTTGTATCCCCTCGGAAGCCCAAGCTAGGCTTGTTCTCCCAAAACTGTCCACCAACTAGGTCCTGTAAAAACAAATGGACACGTCCTCCAAGGATATCAAGTCATAAAATCATGATAAGTGGATCCAATCAATAAACACGCCATCTAATCATGTGCATCAAATATTACTATATCAAACAATTAACGACTCAAAGAAACTATGCGATTTGTCAAGCTTAAGCATGGGAGGGTTGACGAGGTGTTCGATTGGGTAGATCTTGCCCTAGGTCAAGGAGAGCCTCTAAGAAGTCCCTCTCTAGGCCATGTAAAGTGTATGAGGTGGATGGGGTCAAGACTCAATGGGCATAGGGCTCATGACATACTAGGGGTCGTAATGTCTCATTCATGGATGCCTTTGTAGAAGGTGTGTGGTACCTTCATCTGCAATGTACTTTTTCCAAGCCCATCATTTTCCTTTTATCTTTCTTTCTTTATATTTTCTTTCATAATAGCACAAGGAGAGGTTGAAGGTCACTTCCCTGGCGTGGTGACTAGATGGTCGCAATGTCACCCACAAATTCCTAATGGAAATGAGAAGGTTCGCTCGTGATGAGACCCCGTTTCTCTTAGCCATGCAATTGAGAGTCATTTCCCCTGGTTTGGTGACTAGATAATGATAATGTCATACCACTAGATATCCATGAACGTGATAGGTCGTCTCGTGATGAGACCTCCTATCCTTCAAACTACCTTGCATGCATATCTTTGTTATATTATGGGTCCCCTTTTATTCAAAGATAAGTGTTTTATTGCTTTCTTGGGTGATCCCTGAGAGAAGCATATGGAAGGTTCATATATGGCTTTTATCTTTTACCCAACACCAACCCCTCTGGGCCTTTATCCCTTTCTTCCCATAGAATGAGGGACAACCCCTTCTTGGGTCAATACACCCTAAAATCCCAAGGGATAAGGAAACAAAGGGGAAAATGATGGAAAATGGTAAGTATGGTTGGGAACGGTACAATGACTTATTAATGRATTTCCCAGTAGCGAACCCATTCCCAAAGAAGACCACTTACTAGGGCACAATGTTAACCACCAAGGTGAAGCAAGGAAAAAGGCATAATGTCCAGGCACATATCTGAAATATAGAGAAATCTAAGATACAACATAATCAAATGGCTTAGGTATTGAAATAGTSCTCACCATAATACTGACTTGTACCTCATTGAGCAAGGCCCACTGCCTTTCGGAAGCCAACTGGTGTGGTGGATGCCATCTGTAAACCTGTGACCATCTGTGATGGTGAGTGGATTTTCCATCTGTGSAAACGATATTATTGGTCATGTAGTCTCTCGACACTCCATATCTGCAACCTAAGGGCCTCGAGACATCATATCCTTAGTTATCCACAAAATGGGAATTACAAAGCTCAAGCTTGGAACCTGCTCAAAGAAAAAACTACATAATATGGATGCAAACCAGAAGTTTCTCTTCTTCCCTTGTTTGCAATCCGTCAACTGGCTCTTCATGTTAGCCAACAATGACGTATACCAGTCATAAATTGTGGGTCGTCAACACTCCATTGCGTAAAACATGAGTGGCCCTAATTCCTGGTGGAACGAGGCCAACCCCAAGATCCGTGTAAGAACAAGTATGACGATCTTTAAACTCAGGTTCTCAATCACCCTGATGGGGAGTTGGCTCCCTACTTTATCTGTGCCTGCAAAACAGTGGGTGGCAATGTAATCTTCTATGTTCATACCACCCCCAACCCCCTGGGATTTGACATTTACTACCTCGCCCCGACGAGACAATCCTGTGATAAAATAGATGTCATATACTTCAATCCTCAATGGTTTCACATCGAGATTGAAGGCATTTGTCTCCGCATCTCAATAGTTTACTAGCATTTGGAGTAACCTCACTTGAGCCCTCATTCCTTTAAGAACCCAAAATTTATAAAGGCCACATATTTTTAGAGCTAGTGGGGCTCATGCATCCCTTTCCACTGTTGCATCTACCTCCTCATGCTCCCTTTCTCTCCATTCAAGCACCATCCTAGCAAAGGAAAGTCATTTTTTGAGTTAGAATTCATTAAAAAAGTTGTTTGCGGACTTGTATGTGGGCTGTAATGTTAACGGTCGTGTGTAGGGCCACATATATGTGTGTAGACTTTGATTTTCCCGTGTACATGCCTCCATATACGTGGCCCGGTGAACTATAGCTCACGTACACCCTAATTTACATGGTGTGCCCTCTAAAACTTAAAAAATGAGGACTAAATTTAAATTTTAAGCCACTAAAAATTAAGAGGAGGGGAAGGGCACTTACTTGGTCCATATAGTTTTCATTTCTGTTGATCGTAGCTCCTGCAATTGACACTTGAAGATAGTGGGAAAAATCATCTAGAATGCACTATGTGGGTGAAAAACACAAATGGTATGGTAAAATTATTTATTTTTACTATTAGTAGAAAATTTTTATCCACTTTATATAGTTTATACTAATTTTTTGACCTAGTGGACTAATAGTGCAGTGGAAGGAGTTGGTTTTGGTGGTTTTGTCTAGGGTTTTTTGCGGTTTCTAGCGTCATACCGCCCATTCGTGACTTCGGCAGGCATTTTCTTTTACCATCATATAGGATAGGTTGTCACTCCATTTTGCATATTTTCATTGTCTTATGACTGTGATTCGTATGCCTTAGGTACGAACCAATTTATTAGTGACACATAACCTTCTTACTGCTACTAGAAGTGTCGTTATTCAGTGGTAGAGGCTTACCAAACATGGGTGCCCTAGTTAGAACCTTTGTGCCATTTGGTGTCCATGCAAAAGTTATTCCATAGGACCAAGAGTCCCTTATAGTTCCAATATGACTTTGCGTTCGAACCCCATATTCTTACTCACAAGCATTATGACCTGTACCTATGGGACTCCCCCCGAGTCTTAGTTAATCTCTTTTCCAACTCTCTAAAAAAGAGAAAAGATTGTTGAGTGAACTTGTCTCTTTCACACTCGTTAAATGGATTTGAAAGGACTTCTATTTGGTGTAAGTTTAACCCTTTTTCGGACCAAGTAGACTAATTACAAAAAATGAACACTCTAGTCAACATTGGCTAGAAGAGTTCTCCTAGGTATTGTTTTATACTTTTTCGGGCCTAGGGGACTAAATCTACGAAAAAAGGACATTATTTGGAGTTAAGTTGTAATAGCATTCTATTATCTTGCTTGCAATATTGAGCCTATTGTTGGTTCTCACTTTCTCGTTATAAGCCTCTTACCTCATCAATTTGCACCACCAGCCAAGCAGATCCTTGTTTATATCCTTTGCAACTTGACACCATGTACCCTAAGAGGAAACATTCCCCCAAGTGTCCATGCCCCGCATGCACTTCCTTGCATTGAGCATAGGTATGTTCCACTGTTTGGAGTTAGTTTCTTACTCACGACACTCGTTTCCTCTCTTGTACCATAACATTTATTTGCCTATGAAAAAACAAAAAAAGACTAGTGGGAAAAGAATATTATCTCATATTGGCAGCAACCATGTTGCCTTTTAACAAAGCACAAACTTTTGAGTCCACTCTCATCCAAATTTTGGGTTTAGTATGACCTTAGGAAGTTGAGCTCGTTACTTAGAGTTTACTCCTCCGACTGGTTATTCTTCCAGTCCCTATGGAGAGTTCATTGATGCCTCCCGCATCACGAAGTTTCATCATCAATTCTATGATGCCTGCGTTATCCATATGTCTCATGCTCTTGTTCAAAGGTTGTCTATAAGAATGTGTCAGCCATTTCTCAGAACTCTTGACTTTGCATGTCGACCATACCCTCAGTGTGTCTCTGAGTCACGTGAAGTTGTAGTCCTATTCTGCACCCTAGTCCTACTTTCATTATGGGTAGGTAACCTTAAACCCAACAATCGACATCTCCTCATTGGTCGTTGACTAGGGGGTTTCCCTTGTGTTCGATGACAAGAAATCTATTCACACATTGGGATTCATGCAACGTCTTCGATGCCATTAGTCTTATTGGTGGTTTCCTCACCTTTGTCAATAGTCTTCCTTATTGGCTGTTATTCATAGGGTCTTTTTCATGCACTACTTGCATCTGGTGCATGCGAAAGATGCATAGGGTTGTTGGTTCATGAACATCCTCTTCATTTGAGTTACTCCATATCATCAAGTTATTGCTTTGTACCTTGTGTTGATTGATGAGAGATGGCTTAATTCTCTCCTTTTAGTGGGTCTCCTTCCATCGACTTTAGCTCATATATTTTGGAAATGAGACCTAGGGTCCTATGAGTACCTAGAGGCTTGTAGTCATCAGTGGCAGTTTCTTCTGCCTTCGATAGTTGGGAATACATAAATATCTCCTGATCGATGGATTCTTCAAGTGTTCGACCTCAACACCTTTATTCACACTTGTAAGAATGTACTCGGTGCCTTGATACCTACTTTCATTATCAGTAGGTTGTCTCGCGTTTGTTAACGATATACCTTAATGATCGGTAATCAAACGAAGTCTCATTGTGTTCAACATCAACTCCTTTATTCACATAATGTAGACTTGCACCTTTGGTAGATAGTGTAGAAGACATGGAGCATCAATTTACTGTAGCATCTTTCCTGAGTTGTTTCTATCATTCATTGGACCAGTAACTATATGACTTCAGTGATCATGAGAGATCAGATTGTACTCCATTATATACATATATCTTCAGATTGATTTTTGAGACTGGTTTCCACTAGTCCTTGTTCGTGACTATGATAGCCTATGGCATATGTCTACTTTGTATTGCCTATCCATGGCCATGAACAACTATTTAGTATATTTCCACATGGATCTGTAGTGTAATTCAAATTGGTAGGCATGTGTACAAAGTCATTATGGATTGTAATATTCTCATGAGTAACTAGCACTTCCGGTTGAGTCTCCATTACTCCACTTATGGGAATTATAATGTATTTTGGTCATCGCAGATACTCCTCTAACCTCACACATTAGGGGGAATCTGTTATAGCAAATTTTGTCTCACCCCATGCAACTTTCTTGGATGGCCTTTCCATTTCCCTATGCAGACTTGAAGTCCCCTTTTTGTACCTTCTAGAGCCAAAAAATCATATTTTTCCACATATACGCGCCCTACCAATTAGAAAACATGTGTATACGTAGGTTGCACCACTACAACCCACGTACATTGATGCTCAAAATTAAAAATTATGTCAGATTTCCATGTCACGTCACGAGATCCATGATCCTTGACCTTTCATATAATGAAAATGTTTCGACTCGGCCCTTCAGTTCCACTTGAAGGCTATAAATTGAGCCATATCTAGGTCGTGGAGGAGAAGAGAATTCAACTTTTGAGAGCAAAGATACTCTGGAGGAATTTCACTTCATATTGAGTCTACATCCCTTTATCCTTGAAAGTCTGAACACATTGTTTATCCCCCAAGCTCTTCCTTCTTTGATGGAGAACCTCATTATCTCCTTTATATGAGCTTGCCTTTGGTGGAGGATTGAAGTGGTGGAGGCCCAACTGGAGGGACTTATTTTCTCGGTTCTGATGTGTGTCGGTACAGAAGTTTGTCACATATGTACTTTTGTTGATTATTTTAATAGAAATACTCTTTTCTCATCCAATTGATATCTTGCAAATATTTGAATTATTATTCCATGGGCCTATTTGTCATGAATGTTAATGGATTATGCTATTTTATATGCTAACAATATATATTATCACCAAATGCTTACGTATCTTGGTTGTTGAGGACAARTTGCAGGTATAAAGCTTTGAGTTGTGTGCTCAACGATGGTTCATCGAACGTTCGAACGAGGTAGGATCTTGATCTTGTCCTGTTAGCATTTCATTTATATAGCATACTTGGGATTAGAGTTGATTTYTGCGTGTCATTCCGTCTGTTGTGGTTTACCCCATGCCATAGAGATATTTTCCTTGTAACACCACTATTAAAGGACGACCTTGAGGATATTTTTGGCAAGAGCCAACTTGGAATGGGTTAAACATAAAGTTGTTATTGTTCCTTAGGAAGGAATACTTGGCTTATTCCAGAGAAATGCAAGTTTTACCTAATGCCATTGTTAATTTTCTCAATGAAAGATAAGAGAAGTGACAATAAATTCTTGATACAAATGAAGTCCCAATGGGAGTGAAGACCAAGTTGCATTGAAACTCTATTGTATATGTAAAAATTGCAACTTAGTAGATACAAATTTTGTTCAATTTTGGATGACAATCACTTTTGAAAATTTTTAGATGCACCTAGTGATAGTTGTTGTCGACATAGAATTGAAAATATCACAAAATCTAGGGCTCTAATGTTCATGGAACTTAATGCTTGAAGATTGGCATTCCACCTTATGTATGGAATGTATCATATATGGTTTTAGCACATGGACTAGAGGGATAACTTCAACCTATTGTAAGTTTTAAACCTTTTATAGTAATGTAATGCACACACAAGTTCTTAAAAAAATAAAAGAACACAATTGTAATCACACATATACACAAATATTTACCCTGGAAACCCAAACCGAGAAAACCAACAACATGTTTAGAGTCACACCTTTATATATATATATATATATATATATATATATATATATAGGATCTCATGGAATCCAAAACCCCTAATCCATTGAATCAGATTATACCACTACCCTAATTCCTTAACTGGAATTAAAAAACCATGGGCTAAGCCACAAATCCGCCCATGCACCAAAAAACCGCCAAAAGTGAAAACCGTGTGCTGAAAATCGCTAAAAACCGAACACAAAAACCACCCAATTTTTTTTGGGGGGCTCCGCTTCCCCTACTGCACATGGCACAACGAATCATGCATGGGGTTGGTTGTGCAAGGAATATAACACATACCCAACACCTATGGGAAGACTATACCCCAAAGGCATTGTAGTTAACTTGCATACTTCTAATCCATTTTTGCAATAGTTTGCATAGAATATATAGATTCACTTTACTTATCAACACCTACAATATTTTCAATACATTTCTTTGTAAACTACACTGATTTATATTCAAAATCATAATAAGAAATTCCTAAACAAAGATGAAGTACTTATCTTATCAAAAATTTGAACCAACAACTAATTGAATGTGGACATTTTCCCTCCCAATTGTAGGTGATCATCTACAAATGCCACACCCTAACCAAGTTGTGAGACCATGAGGGTGCAAAATACAAATTTAGAATTCTCAGGTCAGTCTCCCCATCCCAAAAAGCAATAAAAGGGCAACTAAGCAACCCACTACTGAGTTCTTTAATGAGACTAGCTTCTGGCGCTCACAATACTTGTCTTGCATAACACAATGAGGACACTTACTTCTTTGTTCAATATTCCCTCATAAATTTTTTCCTTTAGTGCTCTTAAGTGTGTGCATAGAAATTCCAAACTACTACCTATTTCATATTTAACTCTAGTTGATTTTCTCTTTTTTTTTGGCATTTTATGTTCAATTTTCTTCAAGGATTCTAAGGGTGCTCTCTACTTAGTCTAATTTCCATTTTTATACATCAATCCCTTCCTCTTTCTCTCTATGGCTTCATCTTCCTTCTCCTATTCTCTACTAGCCTCTCGTGGATTTCTTTCATGGGATATTAAGTCTCATAGTATGGAAACTCCTTTTTCCAAGGCAAAACTCCCTCTTTTTCTTCCCCAATCCTTCCACAAATAACCTCCTCTCCCATAATTCATTTTTCTCTCTCTTGGTATGTCAATTGAAAGGCGGCAAGAAGAGTCCCAACCCAATCCAACTTCTCTTAGTTCTAATAATGCCGGGGACAAATTTCCCAAAATGAAGGAGGTGGTTGCGTAGATTTAGGAGTTGGTTAGGTCACTTCTCCTATCTCAAATTAGACTATATGTTAGGCTCAACATTGTAAAAGAGTGAAGGGTTAGGGTAATTTCAAGGTGGGTAGGACAAGTAGACATATGAAATATAGGTAGCTAGGCATATAGATATTCCCTTGGATCCTCTTCTGTTTCCCCTCTTGTGGTATCATATCCCTTTTAGGTGCTCATTCTTAGTCAGGATGCCTTAGACCATTAATTTCAATTTTCAGAAACATAATTATTGAAAACACATATCTAGACATTCACTAGTTGGTCCTTGGCCTTGAGCTTCGCACTAGGAATTTATATAAGACATTTACATCATTTAAAACATATACATTATAAGGTTCAAGACATTTGAAGGGTCAAAATCGAGACATTACATTTTAATTTTGTGCATCAAATTTTTGAAGCCAAATTAACCAAACACTTGCATACCTTACAACACACCATCTTGTGCACTTTTGGAAACATTTTCCACCCCTTTCCGATGTTCCCTCTTCTATATCATGAAAAGCACATTTAGTTATTTAATTTGTCTGTGATCTATGCATATAATATTACTTGCACATCACCATAAAATGTTGTTAGTACATTTATCATCCGTCTCCATAACCACTAGTCTAGATCCATCTTAACTCCAAATCTATCAAGTTCCAAAAGATATCAAATCCCTTGAGGCGTAAATTTTTTGATCATTTAAAATGGATATATGATGACTATAGTCCATACAATTGAGAACTCAAGAACCCATAACTTACAGAGATAATAAATTTTGATTATTGTAAAAATTGTATCTCTTTTTATATAATAGTGTTTTTATATATATGTAAATTTGTACACCTCTCTCCTTTTATCTTTATATTGTAACATTTATATGTATATATTCTACCTCTCTTTCATATAGAGATATGTTTATTTCTATATGTATTTAGATTTGATGAACATGTACTATTATTACTCTTATTTGTTATGAGTATTATAAATTTGTTTTCAAGCTTGACATATGGTGACATCAACGTTACCCACATGACGACATCTCTCCCATATTAAGCTATAAAAGCACCTAAATTTGGTGTAATCATCAAATTTGTGCTTTCGTGCATGGATCTTTGTGCATCAATTCATCATTTTTCTTTGTCACGTGCACACGTGGGATCATAGATTGATACCATTCCACCCAAAGTCCTCATGATGGTGAAAGTAAAGCCTTTAAATCTCAAACAAATTACTTGGAAGTTCACAATAATTAATGGACTTAGATAGACACAATGATCACTCACAATGATTTAAGAGTAGTCAGGACCGCTACCCTTACAATGTAAATGAATATGAATATAGTTCATCAAATAAAAGTTGAGACGACATGTTTTCATAAAAACTAAAATGAAAAACCCAAGTGAAAATGATAGGATAATTGATAACAACTTATGGGCCAAGAATGTCTTGTAGTGGATCCTCAAAATATGAAAAAGGTCATTGGAGGTCTTCCAATTACTTTAGAGAAAAAATGCATTGGATTTCACAAACAACATGCCTTCCATAATGTCGATTCCCTCTAGCTCAACCGGATAAGGCGTGGGTTTCGTTTGCTAGGCAACTCTAGTTCAATACCCTTACGGTGTGTTTAGTCGAGAGGAGACACCTAAAAATCTATCCATGTTAAGGGTTGGCACGACTTAGGCCAGGTGCGATCCCCAAGTGATTTTGATGGCTTAGATGTCCTTGAGTTGTGGTTTCTTAACCAGTGGTTGAAATGTTGGCCCCACAAGTGACAGACATTTCTAACAAATAAAAAAGAAACATGCCTTCCATAACAAACATACTTGTGGGTGGATTTTTGAGTCTTTAGATAAAGGGATAGTCAAACAACCTTCACCAAGCCTTATTTGATAACTCAAATATTAATCTCATTATTCTTTGCTAGGTCGAACATATATAATTGAACAAATTTAATATGAAATCTTAGACCCACTTGATCCTCAATATTTGAAAGGTACATAACTCTTTTAAAGAAAGCAAGGGAGGATTGAGGGTGATAGGTGGTTTTTTGGTTAACCCTCACCATAACATTATCCTCTTAACCTATAACCGATGCTCGTGGCCTATACATATCATGTTTTTTTAAAAAGGAGTGACTTTGATTTTCTATGGACCTATCATATATCTTCACATGATGATTGCTATATAATTTAACTTTAACCCTTACCATAACATTATCCTCTCAACCTATAACTAATGCTCGTGGATTATACATATTATGTTTTTTTTTAAATGAGTGACTTTGATTTTCTATGGACCTATCATATATCTTCACACGATTATTGCTATATAATTTAACTTTAACCCTTACCATAACATTATCCTTTCAACCTATAACTAATGCTCACGACCTATACATATTATGCTTTTTTTTTTTAAATGAGTGACTTTGATTTTCTATGGATATATCATATATCTTCACATGATGATTGCTATATAATTTAACTTTAATCCTTACCATAACAYCGTCCTCTCAACCTATACCTAATKCTTGTGGGCTATACATATTATGTTTTTTTTAAAACGAGCGACTTTGATTTTCTATGGACCTATCATATATCTTCACATGATGATTGCTATATAATTTAACTTTAACCCTTACCATAATGTTATCCTCTCAACCTATAACTAATGCTAGTGGCCTTTACATATTATGCTTTTTTAAAAATGAGTGACTTTGATTTTTTATGGACCTATCATATATATTCACATGATGATTGCTATATAATATAACTTTAACCCTTACCATAACATTATCCTCTCAACCTATAACTAATGCTCGTGGCCTATACATATTATGCTTCTTTTTAAATGAGTGACTTTGATTTTCTATGGACCTATCATATATCTTCACATGATGATTTCTATATAATTTAACTTTAATCCTTACATAACATCGTCCTCTCTACCTATACCTAATGCTCATGGGCTATAAATATTATGATTTTTTTTAAATGAGTGACTTTGATTTTCTATGGACCTATCATATATCTTCACATGATGATTGCTATATAATTTAACTTTAACCCTTACCATAATGTTATCCTCTCAACCTATAACTAATGCTAGTGACCTTTACATATTCTGTTTTTTTATAAATGAGTGACTTTGATTTTCTATGGACCTATCATATATCTCGACATGATGATTGCTATATAATTTAACTTTAACCCTTACCATAATGTTATCCTCTCAACCTATAACTAATGCTCGTGGCCTATACATATTATGCTTTTTTTTTTTTAATGAGTGACTTTGATTTTCTATGGACCTACCATATATCTTCACATGATGATTGCCATATAATTTAAGTTTAACCCTTACCATAACATTATCCTCTCAACCTATAACTAATGCTCACGACCTATACATATTATGCTTTATTTTAACWGRGTGACTTTGATTTTCTATGGACCTATCATATATCTTCACATGATGATTGCTATATAATTTAACTTTAACCCTTACCATAACGTTATCTTCTCAACCTATAACTAATGCTAGTGGCCTATACATATTATGCTTTTTTAAAAATGAGTGACTTAGATTTTCTATGGACCTATCATATATCTTCACATGATGATTGCTATATAATTTAACTTTAACCCTTACCATAATGTTATCCTCTGAACCTATAACTAATGCTTGCTGCCTATACATATTATTCTTAAAAAATAAAATGAGTGATTTTGATTTTCTATGGACCTATCATATATCTTCACATGATGAATGTTATATAATTGAATGTTAACCCCGACCATAACGTTATCCTCTCAATCTATAACTAATGCTCATGGCCTATAAATTTTATGTTTTTTTTTTTTAAATGAGCGACTTTGATTTTCTATGGACCTATCATATATCTTCACATGATGATTGCTATATAATTTAACTTTAACCCCTACCATAACGTTATCCTCTCAACCTATACCTAATGCTCGTAGCCTATACATTTTATGTTTTTTTTTTAAAATGAGTGACTTAGATTTTCTATTGTCCTATCATATATCTTCACATGATGATTGCTATATAATTTAACTTTAACTGCTACCATAACGTTATCCTCTCAACCTATACCTAATGCTAGTGGCCTATACATATTATGCTTTTAAAAAAAAATAACTTTAATATACCTATCATATATTTTCACATAATTATTGTTATATAATTTCACTTTAACCTCTATTTTCACATAATTATTGTTATATAATTTCACTTTAACCTCTTCCGTAATGTTATCCCCTCACTCTATAGATTTGCCATTGCAATCAATCAATTTTACCATGTAATGATATTGATAGAGATATTAAAACGGTGGTGGCTTGTAGGAATTGGATAACCATAGTCATTCCACTCGGCTGTATCTATGAAGTCCTTGCTCCGTATTGACCTTTTGAAATGATCGACAATGAATGCCTAGACCACACCGGATATTTGAAATTGAGAATCTTTCAAATACATCCAACTTCCAAGACTTGCACGGGCATTACGGCCTGTAAGGTACACATCCCGACGGATTTGAAGCTTGCGATGGAATTACAAAACCTGCTCTGGATAACCGTTGACATGTTGACGTGATTTGATATGGAGGAAGCCGATATTTGCAATTTTGTGGAGGAGATTTAGCATGAAAGTGTGTTGTATCGAAGGACGACACGTAATTGATTGATCCATTGATGAATTTATAACGAGTTGAATCAGAATAATCAGAAAGAAACATCAATTCTGAAGGTATAGGCCTGTTCGAAGTCAACATGGGGGGGAGCGGGAATTGGAGCGCCCCTCACCCTGAATGTATTGGAATTGCAAGCAGCCCTCGCTCTCAATGCCAGAGAGCTCACCTGCACGATGTTTCATTCTCATCATCATACCCCAGAAATCGTAATTGTCGCGTCTTCTCCCTCCCATATCCACATAACGATTCCATGATGAAGGTCGCTTCTCCTCCTCTTCCTCAAATTTGAACACAGTTAATTAAATGCAATATTTCAAAAGTCGAAGTTGCTTCTTAACCTATTAATGTTTGGACAGGTGCGGCCTAAGAGAAAGCAGGGTTGCAGAAAAGCCCCGCAGAGGCAGTGGAAGTGTCGGGCAGTAGTCAGTTTTCCTAATCTTCAAGCGGATGACTTCAGGCATCCTCTTGATAGACAGGCAAGAGCTTCCTTCCTTCTTTTCACTTCATCTCCATCTCTAGCTTCTTCCTGGTCTTGCCTTGTTTTTTAACAAATATTTTTATTTATAATTACAATCCCCGTCAATGGGGTTTGGTTAGATCGTAAAGTGGTGGTGTTTCATACCCTAATTGGATCCCATCAGGTTTAGATCCCCTCAAGCATAAGTTTGATCCCTTGGGCCATCTCACCTGTGCAAGTGGGCCATCTCAAGCTGTAAAGGCCAAGTGCATGTCCTACGGACTTTGTGGAATATATATATCCCCACATAATACTTCTTAGCCGAAGGGATCTTGCTGGTATATTGTAAACCAGATACATTGTGTTACATATTCCACAAACTTTCTGGCCATTAATAATAAGAAGCATCTTAAAAATTAAAATAATTACAATCTCGTAAGTAGTTATGTATTCATTACAGAGAACAGCTACCTCCCAACACAAGGATCACAGGCATCCAAAAGCTCTCGAATTCCACATTAATTTCCGATCTTGCAATTAATCTCTTATTTGAGCTATCGAACCCACAAAATATTTCAATGGCTTTCAGACAGTGACACTTCATTACTTTCACATGTTTTATTGAAGAAAACATTAGTATCAGAATAATATGATTAAGGTGCAGCACTCCACGCTCTTAGTTGCAGGCTTAGTTAAAGTTAACTAGCTTAGGGCCTAAGTCGGCGGTTTTGCTAAGAATCGAGATAAGACTTCGCGTTCCTTCCCTCTGCATGCAGTTTAGTTCTCGCTAGACATCGAATTTTTTTGCCTAAGTTATACCTCGAAGAGTATTTAATATTTATTGATTCTTGGGATACTGCTTAATTAAATGAATATCTGAGACTTTGTTTTCTCAAAGTATAGAAATATCAATGCCATATGTGAAAAAAAGTTAAGACTTGCGTCACTACCGAAAAAGGGCGATCAAGACGAAGCCAGGCAGAGCTGGGGCAGGGACTTATTTTCATTCTGATGGAAATCTTGTAAGAAGTTTTGGATGGGGACTGGTACTGAGAACCAATAGAGCTGTAGGAGCTTTTGCACGAGGAAACGGACTATGTTTGGTCAAGAAATTGGGCATTAAAGGATTAGTGGAGCAGAGGCCATGAAGACCCCATGATAGAGCACACAGGAAAGCGCTCAACCCACGCTTACTGAAAATTAACTAACACGAAGTTCAAACAATTACAGCAGAAGATTATTCAGCAACAACAAATTCAAAAAGACTTTATTCAACTCTGGAATAATTCTATTAGCATTACATCATTGAAGTGTTGAGATTTGGGTACCTTGGAAAGTGGTTCCCTTATGTTTGTGAGTCTCTAAACACAAAAGGGGAGACTATTACCCTTAATACTTTGCTTTATGTTCTACTTTCACTTTGACTTAGGAGATTTAAGTCAAAAGTGAAATATGTCACTTAAGTCATAAAGTGACAATTAATTCACTCTGTGGGTGAATTAATAAACATAAAACAAACTAAGGAAACTTGAGAAAGTGGGTTTTCTAAGTGAGATTTTTGAGATTAAATCTCACCCATTGATTAGACATGGCTAGAGTGAATCTAGGCCATTGGTCTTTTAGGTTTGGCCAAAGAGAGGCTAAAGGAGGGAAAAGGGTAAGGATGAGGCTTATTGTTCACTTGCTCACTTGAGAGATTTGGGTGAGGAGAAGGAAGTGAAGAGAAAAAGAGAGTGAGGGTTTGGAGGCTCTTGGGGGCATTCTTGAGGAGAGGAAGGGCACACAAGGGTGATGGCTTGGCTTCTTGAGCTAGGAGGGCGTAAGCTTGCATGAGAGGGTGCATCCATGGAGAAGGGCGCATTTGCATGAGTAAGGGCGCATTCTAGGAAAAGGGGCGCACACATATGGCAAAGGGTGCATTCTAGGAAGAGGGTGCACTTGCTTGAGGAGGTTGCAAGGCTTGGAGAAGGGCGCACTAGGTAGAGAAAGGGTTTGTGTGAGAGGGGCGCTACCCAAGGCAAAGGGCCGCTTTTGTTGGAGCTTGGAAAAGAGGAGGGCACACCAAAGAGAGGGGGTGCACATGTCCAAGAACTTCACCAAACATCACAAAGTTTCTTCAAGAGGGGCACATCTACAAGTGGGCAAACGCAAAGGCATCTCAAGGCAAAGGCAAAGCACAAGGGAAAAAGGCTAAAGGATTAGCAAGAGAAGAAGAGCACACCAAGGCAAAGGGCACCTTTGTTCAAGGGCTAGCAGACATATCTACAAGGAACTCCAAAGCATCCAAAGTTGGGTTGCTATTGTACCAGGTTCACTTGTATTTATTTTTATTTCCTAGTTGTACTCATGCTTTGAGGTCTCCAAATATATACATCTATCTCTAACTGGTTTTCCCCATGGGGGGTTTTTCGAGGGTCATGTTGACCAAAAACACGAGGTGTTCATTTTTCATGCATGCTTAGTGATTTTCAGCCTGTTTTAGTTGTTAGATATCCTAGAGGAGTGTTATATGTTTTGAGGTTTATGCATGTGCTAGCATCAGTTAAAAAAACACTTGCAAGGACACCTTAAAAGAACATTTAACCATCAGTTTGAAGGCAGATTTTGGGCCAGAATATATCAGACCTGTTTGCTGTCCTAAAACAACAGCAAGGACAGTTTTGCTATCACAAACTTAGTGCCCAACAAGAGGTCAAAGACAAACCTATTGGGCAGCCTTCTAGTTTCTCGAAAATCTACATGGTATCAGAGCTTCAGGGCAAGCTGTATGAAATATCCCTGATCCCGCTGATCAAGACATTTGCTACAGTTCTAATGCTCTATTTTGCAGATCTGATACACTGGGGGTTTCTGGATGCGTTTCAGTTGTGTGTTTGAGATATTTTTTGGTTATTGCGAGTGCATGTTGGTTATTTATGGCTTAAACAGTATATAAAGGATGCATGCGGAAGTAAAGAACATCAACTGCCCAATATATGTATTATGCGACTCAATCAGGGAAATACAATAGCATACTGGAAATATAGAA